>JAKWJA010000909.1:0-94809 GCA_027704765.1 Solanum habrochaites
AAAAAATCACATAGAACCAGTCAATTGATTGTTTTTATAACACAACAATTATAATTCTCCTGTCACAATTAAGTTTCTTCAATATTACTTTCAAACTTGTAGTAGCATCTATATCACATTTAATTTTTGTACTGATGACAAGATACACGTGCAACACACATATCTAGAGACTAGTCTCGTTAAAAGTGTTGAAATTTGTAAGTATTTTAGTTGTATCGATAATCTAAGGGAGGAATAGTGGGTTATCTTATTTAATTCCCCTTGAAGATTGAAACATAATTTGTTGTTGCCCATTATTATTGGGTATCAAATATCTAATGAAATTCCCCTGTAGATACTGTCCAATATTTTCAAATTGCAATATTTTGTCTTATTGGTCTTGGATCTGAAGGACCCATGACAGTGGGTTTTATATCCATTGTCCTATTGATAACCTCATCACCATAGTAACGATTGTGTCTTATCTATGTGATGATAGTTTTCTTATGTTTGTAGTGTAATCTTTATTATACTTCTTTCCTTTATAAAATCAACCTAGTAGGAAGAAAAAAAAGTTCTCTAGTATATTTACTTGTTATTAATGTATCAATTTAGGAAAAAAAATTATTCATAAAATTATTCAAGACTAATTTAGATCATATCAGAGAAGTATTGACTAGGTCCTTCTTGATATCATATTCAAGTTAGTATGAGTAATGAATCTTGATAGTTCAGCTCCAAAACATAGTCTTTATCATATGAGTAACGAATCTTGATACGTAAACTTTAATGGTTATATAGATCAACCTTAAATTTTACATATTACAATAAAACTACTGCAAAAGCCACCTCTAAGTATAGTGGTGCAAGGAAAGGATACCATCCCATAATACTATCTAAGCTAAGTACCTCTCTTTGGTCATTCTTTGGCATAGTCCACCTCATGTCTCAGACGTGGTTGTCATTCATTAAGAGCTTAATGCTTTATAATTGCATCAAGGCACACTTGAGCAATGCATGTAGGACATCCAATAATACCACACATACTAAGCATGTCCTTGAACTCACTCTATTCATGCTTACCATTTCATATTTTTTATATTCGAGTCCTACTTCACATATTGAAAAGGAACTAATAATCTTAGTCAATCATAGTTGGTAGGCAACTATAAATAAAAGCCCCAAGCTTAGTCCTATCATGATGTGTGGGTTACCTTTCAATACGTACCCTAAGTCTAATACTTGTTGCCTAATGTAATGGATAGCAATCCCAATATTACTCACACTAGGTATTCCTTTAGATTTATTATGATCGTTTCTAGTTGGGAGACTAAATCCCTCCCCCACCTTTGTGTTTTTTTCTTCTTATTTACCTCTATTCAAGCCCACAAAGGAGTAACTCCCTAATAGTCCAGACCATGCTACGGTCTCACTACCATAACTAGGTTAAGATAATCTAACTACCTTGAAATACACACTATCATGCAAGTCCAAGCCACTCATTATAAAGGACAAGTGTCCAACCCTAGCTACCATGAAATAGCTCTAGAACAACCTAGTCATGATACCCTTACAAGAATAGTATGATACAAATGCAAGCTATCCTTAGGAGATTATGATTGTCAATCCTAGGCTACCCTTAGCAGAGTAGGATTCCTAATCCCAAGCTACCATAATGAACAAAACTTAAGATACCCTTGAAGTGCATCTTACACTGTAAAGTCAATCTACCCTTAGGAGAGTATGTTTACGCAATCCGAAGCTACAATTATAAGATTACGAGTCCTCAATCCTAAATATACCATGAAATGGTCATCGCCAAGCCAAGTAACGCTACAATGAAGGCATCCTAATGATGTATAAGGACACTCAAAATGAACTAAGGTATCTAGAGACTCACATGCTCCTTAAAAAGGATAACGACATGTTGTAAGTTATTTTAGATCTTGTATAGTGTTTTATTTTGAAAGTTTGGTGTTTGGGTCTAACGTCCAAGAACGCCCACTGACCGTTTGAAAAGTTGGTCATAAGCATGGCATAGTCTGTATTTAGAGTGCCTTAGTATGTTTTTTTCTCTCCTCTCTGGGTTGTTTGGGGGTCTCCAATTGATATAGGAGGAAATCCACCCTACCTTTGTATCTTGACTACCTAGGGCTACATCTGGGAACAACTTTCATCAAGGACCATCCAAAGGATCCTTTTAGAAGACCCAAATATTGCCCAGATTGCCTAGGCAGTGGTTAACACAATCCATGACATCGATGCCATGTTAGTCTGACTTTATGCCAAGGTCGATAGGGGGCATTTCTCCACACATAGCATGTGATCTTTGCCCCCAAACATTGGAAAAGCCTCAGTCATAAAAATAAATGGGTGTGCACTATGGCTCCATCATTTGCATATAATGGGGCCTATCACTAATGCAACGTCCATTGGACCCGCATTAATTGTTTTGGTTGCCACGTACCATGCTAGGGGTGAAAAATGGGAAATTCATCCCACGTTCCTAAATAAAAATATTGCGGTTAAATTTAGTGGTTTTTTTAAGTTATTTTTAAGTTAATTTTATAACCTAAACCTAATGTTATAACTCATTCTTGAAATCTAACTTTTCCCTCCTCAAAACACACTTTCCAAAACCCCTCCATTGAGACCCAAACTCCAAGAACAAGCAATGTTAGATGGATTTTGGTGACGACTAGATCTAGATCCCAACGAGACCCGGCGTCATTGACATCTCTGAGGTCTCATACAGGCAAGCCTAACATCTGTCCAATCGTTACTTCTCCTAAGTTATTTGTGTAAAAAATTTAATGCTTTTTTAAGTTTACTTTGAAGTATACATAGACCTTCATATTCGATAACGTTTTTTTTACTCATATAAGAATTTCTTACATTATTCATACATCGTCCCCCAGCACCATCTTATACCAAGATATTCAAATGAATGAAATAGTCATATCCTTGCATAATATATAATAAATTGCTAGAAGGCACTCAATACATATTTGAAAATAATTGAGAAAAGAACATAGTGGAAACATACTCCCTAGCTTAGCTACATCTATGCGAGAATATACGGGCGCAAAAGCGTACTCTACAGGCATGAGGGCCGACCAAGTCGGGACATATGCTTCCACGTCCGAAAGAGTTCATCAAGCGTCGTCTCAGAAATTCTAGCGTTCACCCTTGTTCCTCTCATGTAAAAGTAAGAGTTTTTATAGGATTAAATAAACCACAACTTTGGTACTAAGTTGGATATATGCAAGGCACAACCCGGACTGCTGATTAAGAAAGAGTTCCTTTTTCTACACGATATGAAATTTATGGGGGGAAAAAAAAAAGTTAGTAGTGACCCTTGCAAAAATCAAATTATGAAAATCATGCCTGACAGTAAACATGAATCATCATACGTCTCATATTGCGCAAAACACATAATATATGCTATAGCACTACATATTGCATATAGCACATTTCATATTTCATTGCCATTCATTGTATTACATTAGCCTGAAACTCATGGACCTAACATTCGGACGTTCAAGTATAGGGCTCCCATATATGAAACCTCAACTGAGGGAGCCTTCTTTTCTCCTAACAATAGAGTCTGCTTCAGTCATTCATACGTACAGTCATTTTCATTCCTTCTGTAACCTAGTGTAAACACCATCCATACCTATGATGTCTTTTTAGACATTGAAATTGGGTTCCATTGTGCACTGAACCAAGACTGACCTAGTAAATAATTACATAAGCCTATATCTCACCTCTTCACCTCTTGATTGATCCTATCTAACACCTTTGGTATCCGTTTCATTTTTTATATGTGCCATTCTGAGGCTGGACTATTTCTTTCTTTTCTGAACTTAACCTTAACCGACATTTGACTCATGTGAAGCATCAATGAAATCCAGTGTTTTAACCCACACCAAAAAAGGTGGAATCACCGCAAAAGTTTGAACCAAAAACATGCTAGCATAGTAGGGTCGAACCTTGCTAAAACCTTATATTTAGTTAGTTAAGTTTCAAGACTAGGAGATAGACGGATCCCCATACCCGTCAAGATGGACATTAGCATATCAATTCCATGTGAACGTACATGAACATATGATTTCCTTACATCAGGAATCACCAAACTAACCAAGTTTCCATACATTCATATGACTCATCATGAGCGCCTTCTAGCCAGAGGGAAGCATAGATCTTAGATTTATTTCTATCGTCTCTTAATATTAAGTATGGCATTCACTTAAATACTTCATGAATAAGTTTTTTTCCATATGAAACTGGTCTCTTCTTACTTTACATCTCAATAGGTGAGTACATCTCGGTAATATTTACTTAGAAATCAGTTGAGATTTCTCTCACCTTTTCGTATTAAAGCCTCGTTCTCATGTTTGGCACCACATTCTTTAACTTTAGCCCATTTTTACTCCCTTCATAATTATCACACAACTTTACGTAAATGTTCATTTTCATCGTATTGCAAGTGCTAAGGGACCTTTATGTGTTCTAAATCTTACTTACCCCTCCGGGTTTGATTATCTCTAACTTACATACAATCCTTAGGTTTTCACTTACTTTTAAATGTCTCTAGACGTATGAGTTCAACACATACAATCCATGACGGCTCATTTATAGTTCGTCTCAGTGGATCCTATTTACCCAAGCATTATGTGGGCACCAAGCTTGTATGCATCGCTTGTATGCCAAGATATTGATTTCGATCCAAAAACAAATCACTTCATTTAAATATTTGTTCACGTATGCATAATGTGTCAATACGAGATGGTCCTAGTGAACCCGATTTTGAATCCCTTGCGCAACACTTATCTTTATATTAAACATTAGACGTTTGTTATTTTTTTTTTTCAGATTTCGGGGACCCTCCTGAGATTCCATCACGCCCTATTTTCCTTCTCTTTTTCCTCTCCTTGGTATTTTTTTCGAAAGGAAAGGTTGTGGGTCAATCCCCACAAGCCTCATTCTTTTTATCTTAATTTCTCTGCTTTAACTTTCACACCTATGCAAGAATGTTTGTTGGGTTCAATAACTTATCACCACATTATTTTTCTCCTTTATTTTTCTCCTAACCTTCTCATCTATTCCAAGAGGTTTGTTGGTTCAATCCCCACTCACCACATTTATTTTTCTTCTTTACTTACTTTTTTTCTCCTAACGCTCTAAATTTTATTCAAGAGGTTGTGGGTTCAAATCCCACCACCACATTTTATTTTTCCTCAAGAATTTTTTTTTATGTAATTTGCATTGGGTTGAGGAGGTCCTTTGGGGTTGATTCCATGAACCTTCACTTTTAAATACAAACTTTTAAAACTAGCCTCCCCCCTCCCCAAAATATAGGCCAACACACATTTCCCAGCAAGCTTGGAATTTGGTCCTCTTTTTCATTGTTTTTTTCTCATATGTTAAGTTTTTATCTTGAGTAGTCGGTGTTGGCATATATTTCAGCACATTAAAAATACTTAATATGAACATCAATGTTTTTTAAACATATTGGGTACCCTAAAATACAACGTTTTAAACCTTAAATTTCATGAAGCAAAACATAGTTATATTCACGTCATACAAACATTCACCAAACAGAACTTAATACCCCTTTCCCGACACATCTTTTCCGTTCCTTAACCTAATTTTCCCGAATACACATTCAAACATGGTACACACCAGCCTTAAACATCTAACCAAAGACACACCAATGCATGCATTGAATAATCTTTCAAAGGATTAATGATTGGGGCATGTCAAACGGGGACAACCTTAGTTTTTACAATTGCGACTTAATTGGAACCCTAAGGGTCTCTTTTGGGAAAGGACAAAGAGAACATAAAACCCAATACCTCATTGTTGTTCCATTTCTGTTCAATGCTGCCAATTTCCCACGAACAGAGCCTCACCACCACCGAAACTTCCAAGCACACTTCCTAATAGAAAACTTTTTGTTTTTGGCCTTTACGTTTTAAGACTAAACTTTTATTGTTGAAGTTTTTTTTTAATCGTTTCCAGTCTTCATTGACTTTATTGTTTTTTTGTTATATTCTTTTGCTTACAGAATGGCCTAAGCGTTAATTTAAATAAAGTAAATAGTTAACACATGAAATGAGTGGATTAGGATTTGGAAGTGTTTTAGGTGGAGTCTTTTAGTCCAACTAGGACTGCCTCATTTCTTTATTATATTTTTTGTTATTATTTTTTATTATTATAATTTTCAAATCTGATTTTTCCTTTAAACTAAATCAGAAATTAAATATTATTAACTAAATTAGTTTACCAAAAATAAATCAACATTCATCGTTTCTCCAGCCTAGGATCAAACACGGGTGGAAAGATTTTTCCTCAGAGCGCCCATTTTTGACCTTTTCCTACCCAAATTGCCCCGTGCATATTATTTAAATTAATTAATTCAATATTTAGGGTAATTACAATGCGACCCTATTGCTTTGAAAAAACCATTTTAAAAAACCCCTAACCCCCAACACATCGGATTAACCCTTTTAAAGTGTGGTTAGACCTCATCCGGTTAGATCTTTCAAATTTGTTTGGTTTGCCCGTACCCATGTCCTGGACAAACCTTTCCTTGCCTCAAATAATTCACCAAGTTGTTGTTGTCTTGGTTTGTTGAATAGGTTTTCAGAGAAATTAGTTAACTATGGGCATTAATCCGTGTGAACCCGGTCCCAATTTTAGTCCCCCATTCCTAGATTCATTTGCATTACTTTCGCATAGTCAGTTTAGGGCTGTCCAAAAGAATCGATAGTGTATTTTCCCTTTCCTTTCGCAAAATTGTGGGCTTTTTATTGTGTTAAGGTATGTAATCCATCCTTCAATTATATATAACCTTAACCTAAGTATGTCCTTTTTCCAAAGATGTTTCAACAATGATTTCTAGGGTCAAATATCATCTTTTCAATCACGCAATGATTCCGTGTTAAATTATTTGAATTCTAATGGCGAAATATATTTTAATAAATTGTTTTTTAACATGATTTTCATCCAATTCCATGAATAACCCTGATCCCCTCAATATTTCCTTTACTTGTAATTTTGGATCTGTGATCTTGAATTAGATAATGAATTTATTATATTTAGATGTATTTGATTGGCTAGTTTTATTATTTATTATGAACTGTGACAATGGATCAATAATGATGATATTTTTTGGGATTTTTAACCTGCCCCCCTATTTAATTATTTAACCTAGACATTGATTATTGATTGTAATTGATTGGATGATCCACTATTGTTGTTGGTGTTTAACATTCCATGTTATCTTTATATTTGGCATCATGGGAGTTGAGCAACTAATTTTTAGTGGATTGATAAGAACGATTATCAATAATAATGAAGGTATATATATAGAATTCCATCTAGTGTGCCATGTTATAGGTGCATTGAATGATGTTATGTATTGTTTATTATCATATAAGGTTAGAAATGGTCCTATATGACTAGTTCTCTGAATACTATTGTCCATTTCCCCTACTTATATAAACCAGGCTATACAAATTATGTGAATCTTTTATAATGTTTTAGGATCTCCCTGTTTTAAAGTTTGAATATTTCCTTGCATCCTATGATGTAAATGTTAGTGTTGTGGTAGTCATATTCCTAAATACTCGTAATGTGTAGGACTTAGATTTTGACTAATGTTTTATACTTTTGGTTTTTGTTGTGATCTTAGAGGGTGGCTTCCTCGATACATTATAATGACTTGAAATTTGAACCGAATGTTTATGTGATCCTGCTTAACAATTAACTCTACGACCCGAAAGTAACCCCTAGAAAGAAGGGAGCCACCCTTGGGAGTTCGCAATAATTACCGTATTTGACCTTTTCGTGGGTCGTGACAAGCCTGAGCTTCATCATTTCCTTAAGAAATGAAAAGTTATTAAGAAATGAAAACTTTATTACAAGAATTAAATATCTAGGGAAAACATCTTTTCTAAAATCTAAGGAATGATGTAGTCTTCCCACAAGACAAACTTAATGAGGACACATAAAAATCTAGAGAAAACGTCCCTTTACATTAAATGTAAACGAATAATTCTATTTAGAAACCTAAGAAAAAGAACCTATGCCCTTGGATATATGAGGAATACTTATGCGGAGAGATTAGATTCCCCAGATTTTGTTTTCTAGACTTCTTTGGTTTCCTTGAAACAATAGATTAAGAGTAGAGAAAAGTATGGGGTTTTCGTACAAAACAATATACAAGTATAGTATATAACACTTACAAAATTCAGGATGTTTTTCTCAAAAACTAACATAAATTAATCATGAGGTTTAAGACCACTTGCAGTACGAGTCCAATCTAATTAAACTAGGTCCATTTTTAGAAGTTTTGAAACCAAAACGTTCAAAGTAACGTCAATGACATTTGGAAAAATTAGGCTCATGAGGTACTACAAGCCTTAGCCTATTTTTGAACTACTTTTTTTGTAGTCAGATCATGAAAATGATTACGGGTCGCTAACATGTTGTTTAAGTCATTTCATGTTTGAAATATCGGGGTATGACCCCCAAGACCATCAAGGTTTCCCTTGGAGGAGAACCATTGGAAACGTTGGAGTTCAACCTAAGCCTTGGCATGTACACCCACAATAAGATTGTACTCGACGATCGGTGTATGGATTGACCCGTGTGGTTGTTGTTAACCTCGACCAACATTTAGAAATATTATTTGAACCTTACCAACTTCACACGGTTTTCTACAAACCCCAAATGTGTACACGTAGGAGGACTGGTCCGTCCGACGACCACACGATCCCATCAATCGTGGTGTCGTCGTTGCACTATGGTTTTCTGCACTTTTTTTCCAACAAGTTCCATTGATTAATTTACGTGGTTTGTCGTTATGTAGTAGTGAAGGAATATAATTAACTTCATGTACCCCCATTTAAAGAACTAAACGTCCATTAGTTTAGTTCTAATTAGAAACTCTCCAAAACAAAATTCTCTGCCTTCTCTCTTCTTTCTATCTCTAATTGGAAGACAACCATTGAACCAATCTACGGGGAGTAATTTGGGGCCTGTAAAGGCAGGTTACACGATCATTCCTTCATCCAGAACATTGAGGTAAATGGGATCTAATTCACCTTTGAGCCTTATTTCCTCACTAACGGGTTTCCTTTGAATGAATTCAAAAGTTGAGTTGTTCATGGGGTTTTTCGTCTCCCTCTAGAAATTATGTAATGAATCATTTTTTTTGGTGGGTTGATTAATGGATAATGAATAATTAAACATGAATTATAACTCAATTATGATCTAATCCTGGATGATTTGGTCTAGTTTATCGATGATACCCATTACCCTTTAATTCCTAGGTTTGATCTCAATATGAATTTAGGTTTAATTTTATTAATTCAATTGGACTTGGTTATTGTTTCAATTAACTACTTAATGATGTTATTTTTTTAAACTAATCATGGAAAATTAGAAGTGATTTTTTTAAGTTTTCATCTATTTATTCACAAAGTTTAGTCTAGGTTATAAGTACATTGTGAATTGACCATTATCTGTCTTAAGCTCATGATGTAGAAATTCCACTTTGTGAATGTAAGTGATTTATCCCAGACTTGGTTGTCACGGTGGTTTATTGAAATATGAATGAGGTTTTAATGACTATGAGGTTTGCGTTGAGGGTTTATGGTAAGACCTTGGTGGGATGGGATATGAGGTGCGACTTGTTGTAAGTCTTTTATTACCCTATTTCTTTACTTAATTTTCATGATTGAGTGTGTGATTGAATAATGCTGTATTTGGAGGTTATTCCTTGGTAATAGGAAATTTTTTAGGGTTGGTAGATGGGTTGAATCGAAATTTTCTTGGGCCATGGTTGTGAGGTTTTATGTAAGAATGTAAATGTTTAGCAATTCACCTATAGTTCCTGCAGTGGTGTTGACTACTCCCAAAAGAGGATGCTCATCCAATTCATATCCCATTAGAAGAATCCCCAATTGCCAAGTGGTATGTGAAGAGGGGTTAATACCTATCTATTTGTCATGACTTAATGTTATGCCCCCATAGGAAGACTATCTAGTGCCATCACTCTCCAAAAGCTTACGTTATTTTGGTTTTTACTTTTTGCCGGTAGACCCACCTTCTTCAGTTGTAAGTTTTACAAACCCGATTCCACACTTAGACTGGTGGTCTATGTTGTTAGGAAAGTTTTTTCCCTAACCTAATATGCAAACAAATGAAAATATAAAAATTTACTAGGGTGACGTGATAGGTTTGACTAGCTTTAGGTAGGGTATTGAGAATGTACTATGCCTTGAAACTAAATGTTTTCCTTGTGATGGAACGAAGATTAATGTTTATGTAATTTATATGATAATGAATTCAAAAGATAATAATATGATGCTTTAAATGTAAAATGGTATTATATAGTGAGTGATATTCTTATGAACATATAATTGGTCTATATTTCTAAAAGTATGAGGTTTCTGTATCCTCAAAGTAATGTTTTATATTGAAGTTGGATATTAGTCATGATTTCATATATCAACTTCTTGAGTACGGTTTTAATGGGGGTTTTTTCTTGGTTTGGAACTTGTTTGCTTGATGAGGATTTCTGAGTATAGTCCTGCTATTATTAATGGATGTTTGATGAACCCCCTTTGTCCCATGCTTGTTAATAAACCTAAACTTGAATGAAATGGTTGTGTTTGATCATGGGTTAAGTTTTGCAACATGTTATTTGATTTGACTTTATGAATAAGGTATTTTTTATTTGTTATGTTTTTTCTTTTTTGATGATTTGATTTTTCATGTCCCATATCACATAATACAAGTGGCGTCTACCCATTTTCGCCCTTTTCCCCAACACTTTAGGTTTTCGATCGTTGAAGGCTCTTGAGATGCACTTTGAAAAAGGGCTTTGGAGTTTCTCATTCATCCAAGTGGGGCAGGGTCCTCCTTTTCCTAGGGGGCAATTCTAATAACGAGCTTTTATAATATTGTTTTAGTTTTTACGACTTTTATTTCTCACTCCTTCAGTTGATAATGTGAATGTATAACCTATACGTGGCTTCTCTTACCTTGATATAGGGCTATGCCCAATTTTTTCTAATCTTGTTATATGGTTATGAGAATGAGACAAGTCTTTAATGAACTTTCTTCAAATTTTGTAAGATTATACTTAGTGCAATAAAAGTCAGAAGGCCTTCTTATGTAACCTTCCCTAACGATGGTCTATAGTATACTCGATAATGATATAGTATTAAAGTGGATGGAGAGGTCTATGTAAACCCTAAGTAGAATTAATAAAAGTTTTAGATTTTCTCGCGTTTTTGACCTATGAATATAATTATGTACCCTAAAAGAGGCCTAATCTTAGTCCCTTTAAGAGGAGGATTGTCGGTTTACTGTAGGGGATAACCCCGAATGTGACAAACTTTGGTATCCATAGCCTGAGGTTGAATATCTTTGATGGTGATATCTGCCACTCAATAATGTCTATGTAGATTCATACTCCATTATTGGTGAAGTGGTATCAAATTATGATATAATCTAATTGAGTCGAATAAGAAACTCATATCTTTTCTTGGAAATCCAAATATCGTTCTTAGAGTACTTAATTTTAATGCTTTCACCTAACCTAGTATTTTGGTTATAGGAAATGATACTCGAAGAAAGTTGGTACGAAGAATTTGAAAGAAGAAGATAATGCTGGAGCCTTCCTCATTAGGTGATCAAGTTCCTCTTCTTTAAAGAGAAATTCTAATGTGACCAAAATTCCGGTCATCCTCCCACCTTTGAACGATTGTTGACATAAGGTCTTCCTTTTCCAACTGGCCCCCAATCCTCCACCTCTCAAAGTCCAAGCCATGACGCCCAAGACAATCAGGAGGTTGTACCCCAACCTACTCAACAAGTTTGCTCACTAAGGCCTCCCATGTTAAGGGATTTCACTCGGAGAATCCTCCTACTTTATAATGTGTCCCCAGGTTGAAGAAACCCTCAAAAGTTCAATTTGATGAACTCTCAATATACTCTATGATAATGGGTTGTCCTATTCTGAGAAAGTCGAGTTTATCCACTTACCGCTCCAATATGTGTCCAAATTGTTGTATCCAATGGAGCGAACAATGTCCTTCCGTGGGATGACCGAAGGACTTTGGGAAAATCTTTTTGAGGAAAGGATTTTTCCTTGAAACAAATATTCCCTAGGGAGATTAGGGAAACACACCAATTTGTGGGATTTGCATCAAAACTTGTCAAGAAGGTATGAAATATTCTTGAATACCTCCTTTGAAATTCACAATGTAGTCAAATGAGCCGCTTTGAATAGGGGTATCGGAGATTTGCAAGAAGTTCCGTCTGCTATGCTACTGGCAACATGAACATTCTCGTACTTTAATGGTGATGCTCGACAACTTGGAGGAGGAAAGATAGGAAGAAAAGATTATAGATGTTAAGAGGCCAGGATCATTTGATAGTTGTTATTCAAAGGATATGGTTTGAGATCCAAGACAAGCCTAGATTCAGAAGCGGTTCTATAATCAAGTTTCCATTAAAATTTACTATCGGTTCGTGATGTAAGGTCCTAAACTAGATTCCAAAAAGGGAAGGGTAGGAAACTCCCCAAAGAGAAGCCCTAAGGGCCCCAAGTGTGGAAAAGGTCACCTTGTTGACTGCCTTCGTTAAACGGGAAATCGTCCTAATTATGGCTAGAGTGGTCACACGTCAAGGTTAGTGATTTAATACTTAAACTGAGGGGCCACAGAGGAAGGTGGTTTAATCTCAAGCAAGTGGTTCTAGGAAGTGATGCTTCCTAAGAAGAAACCGCTTCTATCATTTCTACTCTAGGGGCTAAGCACACGACCTTCTCCTGATTTAAGTGGCACCTTAATGTTTAAAGGTTTTTCTTCTCAACTGATAAATAATTACTTACTTGATCCTTGTTCAAACCCTATCATTTGGTTACTCCTCTAATAAGATAAAGGTTTGATATTTTTTTTTCCCAATATTTTTTTGCATGACCCTTTTTTTATTTATAGTGTCTACTTACTCCGTTGGTTGAGTCGGGCTTGTCACAAAAGTGTGTATAGCAAATTGTCCTATAATGTTGCCCCCCAAAAGTGTCTTTGTGAAGTAGTAGAACTTTTATACGCTTGAATTTTTATATTTGTTGGGTAATTAATTGGGTTTCCATGATTGCTTTTCCTAATGATTGTAGATAAGGGTTATTGAAGTTTACCTTTCCATATGAACCCGTTGTATGTGGCAAGGTGGAAATTCGATCTAATGACATGGCCTTTGAAGGTAACAGTGCTGAATATATAGTGTGTGTTTATTGTGATTACACTATGTGAAGCTTATGCCTCCGTTCCTATGCTAGTTTTTGTGAATCTAGGTTGTAAAAATGCCTAGTGTATAGCATGTGTAATATCTATGTTGGGTAAAGTGTAGGTTCTGCCACTTGGATGAACTTTAAAATGGATAATAATCCCTTACCCTATTACCCCCAATATGAAATGTAGAACTTGCAAAACTTAGTAAGTCCTTAATAAGTGAAATATGCATTGACTTGTTCTTCCTATGCCCTATTGTTTGTGGTTGTGGTTTATTGCTTGAAAGTCAAATTGGTGGTCCTACGAGGTGGGTAACCAAAATGTGGTGTTGATACCCAATATGTGGATAACTGTTGACAATTTTTCACACACCTCACACTACAATCCAGCTTAAGTAGCGAGGTTTTTATGGTGTCTAAACTGCATAATTAGTTCTCATATTCACTAATGTTCTTACTATTAATGGCTGTTTAAACTTGATTAATGAAAGTTGGTTATGAACAATGTCTTTTATTGTATAATTGAAGGGGCGTATCGAAGGATCTTTTTGTCCCTTATTCCTTCCTCTTTCTCCCATAGTGTCCCCTTCTAATTGTGTTTAGTATGAAGCATGGCTCATATAGTTAAATTTTACACTTACTGCCATGAATGAAACTGATGTATAAACATGTGTGGCATTCTGTGTTTAATTTGAAATGTTTGCTCACATATAAGTATGAACACACATGGTATGAAGAATAGTCAATAGAGACGCCTAAACAGGTTTTTTCATATGCTATGTCCCATGTGGAAGGATGTCTTCACATGATTTATGTTGAATTAACCTTTCATCTACCTCATGAGCTAAGCATATTAGGGGATGATTTCTCATGACCAACTTAATAAAGTAAATGTTAAAAACCTTTTACAAAAGGGAACTTGGCTTAGAACCGAGTTACCTTTGAATATAGTGGGTGCCCCTAATAATGGGACAATGGAAGTACAGTAAGACCCTAACTAAAGGTACATACGGGTCCGGTGCTTAGTGGTAGGTGGGGTTATGGTAACTTCACCTATGAATGCTCTAGTTGCTCTTGAGGCAGTCCTAGAAAGGTATCCTTGAGACATGGCCCCGCTATTATATGGTTTTCATCATCCATGACTTTGTATTAATTGTCTATTTGTTGAGTGCATGGTATGTAGTTTTTTCAATGCTTCGTGAACTACCTAATGGAAGCCATGCCTAATCCTCCTGGAATATGTGCCAAAAGTGTTCATGTTTCACTTTGACTATATGTATGAGGTTTCAATTCAAATTTGGCATTGTTTTTGGTATGGGTTGAACCATCATGATTTTTTTGGTATGGATTGCAAGTCCTTGGTATAGGATTGATCATAAGGGTGTGAAGGTGGTATGGTTAGTCTTGTTTAGGGTTATGATGTGGGGGTGAGTGACCTAGAAGTCACTTTACTCTAGATTGAATGAAAAAGGAAGAGTCTTAATGGTTAAGTCTCCTTGTTGTTTCCCCTAATTTTTGTATTACCTGGTGTTTTTTATTATTTGATGAAAACCTATGTGATTGGGGTTAGAATGACCTAACTTGACCTTGATGATTACGGATAATTACTCGGGAAAAGTTTAAGAATGGCTTGGTTACTTATACTCCTCTTCTTTCGAAAGTGGTAAATCACTTTTTAAGTGAGTAAAATGAAGGTTGTTAATTAAAAGATCCCTCTTAAGGGTTGGGTTTTTAATTTACAATTACTTGGGTTACACGAAGCTGGGGATGGTGAAAGTGAGTAATAAGTTGTAGATTATTTCTAACCTTGGTCCTTCCATTTTTTTCTGTAACTTAAAAACTAATGAAATTCTTTAGTAAGATTTTTTCATGAAATAAAATGGTCTTTCATATAAAATTCATGAAAGTGCATGACCTTTACATGTTGGGGTATGTCTTGATTTACCACTATCTATGGAAGTATTTAAACTTCTAAAGTACCTGGAAAGAATTGTGATTAAGCTCATTTTTTTTCCTCATGCTAAACTTTGCATCATGATCTGATATTTTGGTGCATTGACTTCATCAGATAAGGTAAATATTTTCCATTCATTTTAGAGTCACTATTTGATGTGTAAGGTTTTAACCTTTCTAAATGAGACATAGAGCCTCTTTAAATTGATAACTGTTGAGTGTCCTTGACAACAATTGACTTGGTTGGTTTTGGGATAGCATAATTGTATGATCCCTTTTCAAAAGTGAAGGAATGATTAGCTAAGTGGTTCCCGCTTGTGTGCCTAGATTTGGTATTAATTTTTGTAACAACCCTAAAAAAAATGAATATGTAAGAATATTAGTGTGTCCTAGAATCCTACGATTCTCCCGGTTCACGTATATTGAAGCCGCGTAGAAACCAGAACCTCTGACCCTGCGCCCCAACCACAACCAAATATCTTGTCGAGTTAATGAGCTAGTAAAGTTGGGTCCCACCAGCATCTAGGGCGCCCGAAATTATACAAGATTTAACCGTATGATCCCCTTTACCGGAACATAACCAGGGAATCTCTTAATTTTGGACGGACTATGGTAATGGTCTTTTTCCAGGATAGGGAGTATCATATTTAACAACCCCCCAAATATGGTTTATCTCTTTTTTTAATTAAAGTCAAATAGAAAAAGGCCAAATTGGGCATTATGATCAAAATCTTACCGCCCACTCCTGGTTTCGAACTAGGTGGGAGCAATGATTTATTTATCTTGATTGGTTTTGAATTGGTGATTTGTTTAATTAATTTAATATTTAAATTCGAATTAAGAAAAAGGAAAATCATATTATTATTATTATTAATTCATTTAAATTCCTGGCGGCGGTTTGGGGGTCGAGTCCCGACCCAGAGGGCCCATTTTAATGATGGTGAATTTCAACGGTTCGAACCTTGATTAAGCCAACCTTTAAGTGGATAAAATTGAGGTTATAATCTCAATTTTTTTTTAAGGGCAATATGTTCAATTTAATATATAATTTCCAAAAAAATATATTTTTAAACATTTGAACAAACCGATTTTGACTAAGTATCACGAATCCTATCCTAAGGAACCTCTCTCTTTTTCACGTTCATTCCCCCTCTCAACGATCTGGCTCCTCATCTCTCCTCTGTCTATCTTTTTATTTTCACTTTCTCTCACCTAAACTAACCAAATCACAATAACCGAAACTACCAAATTTCTTACACTTAAAGAACTTAACCACAAACAACTATAAACAAAAAGTGTAACCATCAACATAGAAGCACAGTTCGTCGGGTTTTTTGTTGGAGTTTTCGGATTCGGACCGTGATTTGGGAGAAGGTTTTTTTTTGCAGCAATTGTTGGGTTCAAATACCAATAAAATCGGTATGGGGTTTCTTCTCCTGACTCCTTTCTCCACAGGGAATTTTTATTCCTTGAATTTCAACTAATCTTGAAAAACTAGGTTTGTGTTTTTTTTTCGTTTCTTGTGGAACTCCTTGTCTTCTAGTACCCCCTACCTTTTGAATTTCAATGTGAAAAAAAGTTAGAGATCATGTTTTGTGATTATGTCTGGTAGTTTATAAGTAATAAGTGTGGGGAATTTTGTTGATAATGGCTCATGATTTATGTGTGTTAAAATTGGTTAATCATGTTTTTTAATGCTATTCACCGAAGTATGTCCAAAAATTAATCATTTTTTAATGGTTTAATGTTTAATGTTGCAATGGTTTGTGAAATCATGAGGGTGTAAAAGGTGTGTCATGTTTAGTGATGTAATAGTAAATTCTTGGTCTGAATATAATAATAACAATATTACACGTACTCTTGCCGAAATGATCCATGAAATTCCTTATAACGAATAACATAGGAATACGATAAAAGAAGCTGAAAATTGTGAACACATTTTCCAGCCATTTGGTATGTTTTGGTTTCGTCCAACAAAGTGGTTACAAATGCCCCATGAAAAATGAAAGTTAAATAAAGGGAAATCATTAGGGCTTGAACACATTGACATCATTACATTACAAAATAAGTAAAATCATTTCACTTTTTGCCGGTGATTTCCACCTCTTTTTTGTGTGGTGATTAACAATTTACACAGTGGATTTCATAATGCTTCAACTTGATATATTTCAGTGAAGGTTTATTGTTTTCCAATAAAGATTGGGCCAGCTTACTGAATGCCCATAATGAAATGAACAAACAAGGTGTTTAGATTAGAATAATTAAAGAGGGTAAGCCCCAGCCTTAAGTAAATACAGCTAGTTATTCTTGGTCATTGCAAAAGGGCAGAACCCGAGAGATTCCCTTAAACTATCCTAGTTGACTGGTGGTTTTGTAAACTAGTTTGAAAAGAAATTAAAATGAAAGTACATCTGAAAATAAATTAAGAGATTCTAGGTTTGGTAAAAAAGGCTCCCCACTTTTAGGTCCCTATATGTTGAGCCCTCATTTTGGGAAGTCCTAATGTCAAAGTCATAATTTTCCAATGTCCTTCATGCCTATGAACGATATATGAAATGTTTTCTGTTTTTACATTGCAAAATGTCCGGTGTGGCTATTAATAATGTTATGTTATGTGTGAAAGTATGATGTATAGACGTGCATTTACTCTCATAGCCTGACGTTCCTAATCCAATTTTGAAGTCCCAGTTAACTTGAACTTTCCAAAAATCAATATCGGTAAAAAGAGCTCTTCCTTAATCAATGAAATATTGTGGTGTCTTGCAAATAATAACCCAATAACTTATATAATTGTGTACTTTATTCCTCATACAACTAGGCTTACTTTTAGGTGATGGTGGCAAGCTGGACATTAGATCCTACAAGTCGACATAGAAATTGAATCCGGACATGGAGAATTTCATCTGGGAATTTTAAATAGGCCCTTTGCTTACGAGGATCATATTTGTTTTTTTTTATTCTTGTGAGACGTAGGCATGAGCCTAGTGAATGAAAATTGTTCCACTAGCGTTTTGTTTATCTTATTTTTTCCAGACATTGTATTGGTGCCATTTTTGGCAACTTTATATTTCTATTTATTTCAGATATGACTATTTTCATTCAGTTGAGTAAATCTTGTTATTAGATTGGTTTGTTGTGTGAACGATTATGAGCTGATGTAATAAATCTTTATAGAAGGTACAACGTATCCTACTATGAAACTCAATGTATTCCTTAAGTACTAAAATTTTTTTCATCAAAGTTTTTAATGCTAAAATTTAACCTAGATTGAATTGTACGATGACTATGTAGGCCTGTTCCTGCAACCTTTTCCATTGCGGGCCGATCCTCGCGGTCGGGGGTCTAGACTCCATTCATGAAATGTTTTCCTAAGATCTCACGTGAAGGCAAAATTTGTGTTAGAAATCGACGATTATGTGAATGGCTTCTTAATGTGTTTGTTAATGTGGGCTTCATGTGAACTATCCATCTATATACACTAGAAAGAAAACATGACATATGCCTTGATTTGAAGGTTTGAGAATTTCTTATTTTAAAAATGAATTGACCTTGTTTCCTTGCTTGGGTGTAAACTAAACTCTTTATACAATGTTATTTTGTGGTGAGGAAAGGACATTTCTCCACGGACACAACTAATCATGGTAATGGTTGAGTATAAACCTTCATTGGCAGTAGTTCTAACCTAATAAAGATGTTTTTGAAATTCAATTAACTCAAGTCAGGAAGTTAGTTTCCTACTTTTCTTTTGAGTGAGGTCCAAAATCTTCCTATTGTGATCTTAAAAAAATAATGAGAATAAATAAAAAAAAATGAACAGTAATACTGATCAATTTAGGCATTAAAAAAGGAGTGTTCCCTCCCTATTAACCGAAGAGTGCCTAATTGCTTGATTAAAGAGCATGAGTGGAGTGAAATTGCGGCTTTATTGTGTACATGATTGCTAATTTTTGTTGAACAGGTTGTGGTTCCTTTTTATGTTTGGTTCATTGACATATCTGTGAGATGTATTAGAATTTTTTTGCCCTGCTCGTAAACAAAAACCCCCCTAAAAAGAAAAGTTTTTTCAAGAATATTATGTGCAAAGAATGCTTGCGATTATACCCAAGGTCACACTGATTGATACACTTAGACCAGACTTAGAAAAAAACCCTTACATGGCAAGGCCACTAACTTGAGAGTTTTAGTCGAGCTTCGAAAGGTGGATACCAACCAAAAGGGCTTTCTCCGAAAATGAAGATTTTAATCGACGGAGTCTTTAAAACGACATAAAAAGGGAAATCCTAAGTTTTTGAAGGGGTCCAAGGGTAAAATGTCTTTCCAGACAAGGGTAAATCGGTTAATAATCTAATAATTTAAAATTAAGAACCGGTTTCGTGTTGGTCAAACCTGAAATGACCTGTTCCATAAAACGTGGGTCCAGATTTTCGAGCCCCAATGGAGCACAAAAATTTGTTGGAGTTTTATTTATTTTTAAATCTGATTTTTTAAGGCAAAATGGTACTTTAAACGTATAATTAAAATTAAAAATCATATTTTTTAAGTGATTAAGGAGAGTCCTAAATTGACTAAGTCATTATCTAAGCCTAAACAACTTCATCAATCACGCATTTTAACTCTCTTCATTCCTTTCACATTCTCACGTTCCAAACTCTATTGTTTTTCTTCTCTGGACAATTAACGTGAAAGCATTGAATATAATAATGTCTTCACACCTGAAGACCACGAAAAAATCCTCAGAAGCAAGCTAATCAAAACGTTAAGGCAGAGGGAATTTTCCCGTCTGAGTTCCGTGGTGAAACTTTTAGTTAGTTTGTACGTGTTTGTTTGGAGAAAAGGTTTTTAGGCACTAACTTAACGTTTGAACTCCATTAAAAGGTAATTAGTTTTTCTGATCTCTTTCCGTCCCTTCCTAAAGACCCCTTAATGTTTCCAGATATTCATGTTTGAAAACAGGTTGTTTCCCGTTGGCATGTTCCTCTCATTGCTTCTATTGAATTATAGGTAGGGATTTTGGCTGGTACAACTACGGATGAAATTGTGTGTTTTGTATGTTTAAATTGTTTGAATTATGCATGTTCAGAATTTTGAATATTGAATATGTTTGTCCGAAAATCATGGTGAAAAGTGATTTGGTGTGTTAAATTTGTGGCAATGAACTTAGTCCTGTGTGAGGTGTGAAATGGCATGTTTTTAAATCCTTTTTTTTTATGTGGGCCAAAATTGGTACACAACGTGATTTTCATTGTACTGAATCGTGGATTATTGGAATAACAATCTTTTAGCAAAAACAAACCTATGAAAGATGCGCCTAAAAAGTAATTTTAAAATGGTCGACGAATTTCCCCTTAGGATTCGTAGTGAAAACGTTGATAAAAAATGAATTGAAAAATGACAAAAATTTCCAGCAATAATACAATGGTTAATTTTAGTCCTAAATTTTAAAAAAGTAATCTGGAAATTTAATAATTTTTAAAGGGGTGCAGGGGCACAGGAGTCAAACATGTTTTACCCCTCACCCTTGTGGCGACTGGTAATTCGTGAAAAGAAGAAATGCACAAAGGGGGGTTTGGGGGATTGAAAAATCGGATAACTTTAAATAAAGGATAGAAATAACTTATTAATGGGAAAATGGGAAGGCCTTGTAAATCGAACCCACGACCTTTAGGCTTGCGAATTAAAGAAAAAATTAAGTGGAAAAAAGAATATGTGAGGCGTGGGAATTAACCAATGACCTTAACGTTCGAGGAGAGAGCGGATATTAAGAAAATCAAGTGAGGTTGTGGGTACCGATCCCACAACCTCACTTCCAAAACCTTGCCTAGTAAGTAAACTTTTAGTTAATATAAAATTAAGGCAGGCTTTGGGGGTGAGGGGGTTTTCCGAACCAAAACCTCACTCCTTAGGAAATTTAAAATTAACTATGGAGGTTTTTGGGGTTCCAACCAAAACCTCCAAATCCCAGCGAATATATGAAAAATAAAAAAATTTAAGAAGGCTGTGGGGGATTTTTCCCACAACCTTTTGGCTTTTTAGGCAAATGGACTCATAGATTTTAAAAACTAAAAAAAAAGGGGTGTGGGGGTTCGACCCCACAACCCTTCGACCAAATTAAAAGGGGAAAAAAACCAAAGTAAGAAAACTAATATACGAATGTTTGTTGGGGTTTCTCATCTCAGAGTCCCAATGTCCCTAGAGATTAAACATTATCAAATCAATAAAAAATGTAATGTATCCCACTGATTTGGAACAATGGTTTTCCTTGCCCAACATCCGTATTGGTACATAAGTTTCTACGTTAATTAATTACACAAGAATATTTCCCCACCCTTCTTTGAATCAAAATCAAGATCTTTTTGCATATATCAAATTATAAGTCTTGTGAACTAACTGAATCTTATGAAGTAGAGTCACTAACTCACTTGAATGAAGCCTCATGGCTTTGTTGTATCGATGTTAAGTCTAGCATATGTTTAAAAGAAGTGGAAGCCTAAGAATTTTATAAGAAATGATATAACCCTGAGATGGGTAATTAAGAGTGTGAACACGATGACCGAGTGTGGCATTGGGCAGATGCATTTAAATGACATGCATGGAAACAAAAAAGGGCGCAAATTATGAAGACCAATTTGCTACTGTTTATTGATGGTGTGACACATCATAACTAAGCTAAGGTAAAATGATGAAATAATTGCAAATGAGCCTAAGTAAATGGTTTCCAAACTCACCATTAATAGTGGGTCGTTAAAATAAACCACACCCAGTCTCTATGAAAAATTCTAATAAAAGCCATTTGAGATAAACCCACCCTAATCTAACGATGGAATGAAAATCCATCTCTGAGCTTATAATTTCCTCATAATAGAAGCCATCCTTCCATTACGTATGATTGAATGTAATTGGACTATTACACTGAGCACCGATAGACCGCCATATGGAGCGGTGAATGATAAAAAATCTTTTCGGGAAGGGCAGAGATTCACGTAACTCTGCATGAAGATTAGACTGTCCGCTTGGTGGGTATGAGTCCCTTACCTATCATTCCTTTGAACCTATCCAGCCAATATAAGATTGGCAGGTTAAATTCCCATTTACTCTAAGCATGTTTAATGGGTCCTTTTGGTGCTGTGGATTCCACCTGCTTTTCGGTGTGGGGTAGACACTGGATTTCATGATGCCTCACATGATCTAATGGTCCGGTTGAAACTTAATGTTTCAATGAATGAATGAGGCCAACCGTCAAATGATCAACATAATGGAACGAATAATACCAAAGGTGTTAGATAGAAATAACAAGGACGTGATTTGATTCATTATGAAATTAAGGGGTCATTCTTGTCATTGCCCATAACCCAAACCCGATGAAAGATAACTACCTCCTAGTTTGGTTATAGCTTTGTATTTTAACCCTGGCCATGAATGAAATGAATGAAGTACGGTTATGAATGAAATAAGCAATTGTGGTGTTTTCTAAATCAGAACTCCCTAAGTTTGAGGTTGCATATGTTGAGCCTCATTTTTTTGGAAGTCTTAATGCAATTCCATGATTCCAATGTCTCTTGGCATAGGAATGAATGAATGAAAAACATTCTGTGAATTATTGATATGTGTTTATGTGTATGTTTTTTTTTCTGTTATGGGGTGCAAAATGTTAAGTTTGATAAAGGCCATGTGACCTTCATGCTAACTTTCTAATTAAATTTGAAAGCTCCTAAACTTTCGTAATCCCAATTTGGAAAGTTCACTCACGTTGCCTAATAATCAATTTTGCAAGTCCACTTAACTTGAATTTCCATAATCAATGTTTGTTAGAAAAAGAACTATTATACTTTTCTCATTCTGTTCCTTGGTGTGTGTGGTGCATAATAATCCCATACTTAGTAAAAGTGTGTACTATTCCATCCACCGCTAATATTTTTTATTAGGTGTATGCCCACATGTGGAACACTAGAGCCTTAACAAGTTGACGTTGCCAAAGCTATCCGGGCCGTTGAGATTTTATCTGACTCGGCAAAGGCCCTCATGCCTTTCGAGGCTGTCTTACTGGTTTTATCTAGCCTTAGAAAAAGAAAATAAAACAAAAAAGAAATACTATAATTTAAAAAGGAAGAAAAAAACCAAGGCCTTTTAGCTAAGTGGAAATTCATGTTCCACTAGTGTTTCATTTCCGATTTTAATTTCATACTTTGTATTTATCCTGTTTTGGCAAGTACAACATTTAATGGCATTTTCAATTATTTTCCTTTTCTTTAATTTTACAGTATCTTAATGTTAATGGTTGATGGTGAACATTATACAAGTAATATAACTGTTCATAGCATGTTATGAAAGAAAAAAGTTTTTTATTTTTCTGCTAAAAGTTAATCTAGATGAAGTTAATAATAACTATGTAGGCTTGTCACTTCACCCATTTGAGAGGTCAATGGAAGCCAGTCTCGTTTCTGGGGTCTACACTCCGGTTGGGAATCCTTAAGTGTTTTTAATAAGCCCAACTGTCAGCCTAGGGACGAATATATCCCAAGTAAGGTGTACACGTTCGTAGCTAAACACAGACCAAATCATTTTTCAGAAAAATATGCAGTTGCAACAACATGACCAATCGATAAACCATAGCTGACCCACTATCCATCCTGCACAATCGCAATGGATCCAGAAACCTCCAACAATTTCAGCTCGAAAAATTGGTTAAGTCTTGGGTGATAGAAGACAAATACCTACAGTCCATAAGGTTAGACGATGGTCCGTGAGTCTGTGCCCATCAATAATACGCCCTTCACCCCTCCCTCCTATCAGCTCTACTGAATAAACCAACAATGATTGGGGAGGTGGAACCATCGGTTCGTAGGTGGAAAATGCAGACATTCTCGCGTCCTCCCTTTTCTCCTCTCTTAAATTCTTTTTTCCCCGGCCCCATAGTAGGCTGCTGCCATCGACTGTTCACAAGTCATAAATCCTTACAACCATATGCAAGCTATCTGATTCTGGTTTTCCCCCTATGCCTACTTCCCGCCGCAGAATAGTATAATTTGCAAATATCTGTCATATCCTAACCTGTTAAATTCAGACTCTGAGTACAAAGTGTAGCCCT
Source organism: Solanum habrochaites (assembly GCA_027704765.1). Lineage (NCBI taxonomy): Eukaryota > Viridiplantae > Streptophyta > Magnoliopsida > Solanales > Solanaceae > Solanum > Solanum habrochaites. The sequence goes on from JAKWJA010000909.1 coordinate 24,330, forward strand.
TTTTAGTACGGAAGTTGAAAAGGCCCAAGTCCTACGACCCAATGACTGGAGGCGTCAGTCCTAGAGCTACGGACCACATCAGTCCCTTGCCGTCGTTTCGAAAATCGGACAGCAAACTTACATCCAAGGGTCTGTTTTGATATTTTTTGCCATTTTTTTTTAAACCTTTCATTTGGTTGAAAAATTCACACACAACCGTGCCTCTCATGCATGAATTACATGTAGTACAGGTCATGAGCTAAATTAAAGGTATTTTTCAATATTCACTAAATGGTCTTCTATTTTGCATGATATGTGTTTGAGTCCATAAAAATGGGTTATGTACATATCTTATAGGTAAAAATGTGATGTATGTGGTATGATGAAGTATGATTATATCTAGTTTCTAGTTGTTGTTTTTATTGAACGTCTTCATATAATTACATTTGTAACACTCTTGGATAAAAGAAATTATTTAAACAGGTGGGTGGGCGTGTATCTGTTATTGAAAAATTTGTTGGACATCTAAGTATCAACACAAGTAATGAAGATCTAATAATAGAGAGTATTGGAAAATGTGTATTCATAGTGTACCCTACACTAGTTGGTGTTTACAGTAATTTGTCTCTGTGAAGGGATGTCTCATATAATTTTAGATGGAAACTCTCATCTAGGACCTATGGCACTAATCATAAATGAGGAAAATGACCTCTCTTATACGACTAATTTTAAATACATTATATTAATAATGCATTTACTTTGTGAACTTAGCTTAGCACCGGTGACATGACAATGAGTGGTGCCCCTTCTTCTCAATGTTGGAAGAGGTCTACATATCCCCAACGAGGTGGATACCACAAGACCTCAAAATGTAAGCAAAAAGAATTTTCCATAAGTGAATGACTAGAAATTCCCCATTTGGAATGTAGGTTTTTTTCACATGACCTCCAAGTTCCATAACTATGCTGGTCCACCGAGGATCTAGCACGTGGAATTCACTTGTAATGCCCCCCTATCATGTGTTTAATGTCGTACCTTTGTTAGGTCAAGAACACCTTCTTTGGGTGTAAGTCTCTACAACACTAATTCCATGTTTAGCACCCATGGTCCCTTTGGTGTCGTTAAGGCTATAGCTTACCCTAAAAGAATATAGACCTGGAAGTAATGACGGACCCTCACTAGGATAACCAGGAAATTGTTTCTTGGGAGTATTGACTTCACTATTCATTTCACAAATTCCCTTCTTGAAGGGAAAGTTTTTTCCTTAGGAGGTTTTCCCTTCAATTCAGATGTCCCCCCTCTTCTCCTCCCAAAAAATCTCTCTAATATATATATATATTATATACTATATAATATATACTTTTTTAGTATGTCCTAACGTGTTTGTTATACGGCTGGTAAAGGAGGTCCCCAACCTAATGAAACTATGTGTGTGTTTCTAATTCCTTTATGCGCTATAAGGTCCTTAATTAATGACTATATGATTAAGGTTGTTGAGGAATTGAAATGAAGTAATCTTAACTTACTAGTTGATATTGATTGGATGTAATGATTCTGAAGCTTATTATAGAATCTACTAGCTACTGAAAGGTTATGGGGGGCTTCCACATGCAATTGTACTTGTAAATTTAGATTGGTATTATCACTAAGGTCACATAACATTCCTAATGTGAGTAAAATAACTATACGTGCAATGAAACTGATTTTTTTCATTGCTAAGGTCGAACGAATTTTTGACTTAGATGTGTCTATGGTTTTTTACTACAACACTTTTATGATAGTTTTGGTGATGGTTCTTCATGTATGATGTATGATTGATTTTCCTTGTGTCTTTTAGGTTTAATGCCATTGAAACCAACCATCACTAATGGATACTTGAAGTTTAAGGGAGTTTACAGAAGTCCGTGTAAAGAGGAAAACTTCACACGTTTGAATAAATAGCTCACTGTTAGTGACCTAAAAGGTGGGCCGTAAATTTTATATGCATTTTTGATGATGTTTTTGGGCTTTTGAATATGTCGCTATATGACGCCATGGTGAAATTATATATTCTGTTGTATAAAGGTTTTTATGATATTTACCAAAAAGGCAGGAAGTAAGATTTCAAGAATTGTCCTTTTATGCAGGTTTTTTGCGATGATTTCTATATTTAGTGCATTCTTGTACGAACTCAATTCCCTCTCCTACTTTTTTTACACAAACGTGTATGTATGGATTTCCCTTAAAGATTCCTAATTATGAATAGATAGATTGATAGTATTCCCAAGCTAAAGGAAGGAATCCTAATGTCCACGATTTCCCCTACTATTGACTTATTGTTACAGTCCTGAATCAATTGTAAACTATGTTTTATATTATATTTGTTAAGGACCGTGTCGCTAATGTAGTCTTTTTATTTATGTAGAATGTTATTTTATATAAAGATGAAAGTTATGTTCCTCCCTAGCCAGAAAAAACAAACACAAAAAAATGACGTGCTATGAAAAAGTTTATGATTTTCTACTAAATTTAGTATGAAAAATGTGATCAATAATACTAACTATGTGGCTTGTACATGATACCTCCGATATGTGCCCATGTAACGCCATGTTTATTTCTAGAGGGGTGCTCCTCTACTGACAAATGTGGTATCATAGCATGAGGTTTTTAAAAGTGGCTTAAGGGGTCCCACGAATTTTCTCATATTTGCCCACGTCTAGTATAGTCTCGTATTGTTTGTTGGTGGTGTCGCAACACCTCAAAATAGTATCGAGGCTAGAGGACAATGATTTTTTTCTCTTCATCATTCTCATATATCCTGCCATAAAACCTAACTCTATAGATCTCTCATCTTTGTTTCCCTGTCCAATGGAATTTTCCATGGGATTGCCTTTTGGATAAAACGGTACTTTATTCAGGAGTTGAGGGAGAAAAAGGTGAGACTTGGATGTTATCTTGGTTTATGGTTCCAATGAGTATGTGGTGAGGTTGACTTTTAGTATGGTTTTTTTGGTTTTTGATATGATATCCCTCTGTGGCTATATATGAGGCTATTGTGAAATTGAATGTTATGTTTGAAGAAATATAGTGTCATGATATATTTAAACATGTTTAGAAAGTTTATTAAGTTTTAAAATGAGTTCTTTTTTTGGAATGGAAAGGTTAACTATATGGTTTTACATTAATGTAGCAATATTATTATTTGAGGGTGTGAAATGGCTGTAGTGACTACTATGGAAAGCCAGTTACCATTAGGAATAGTACTATAATGTTTTCCAATGTTTCCCTTTGAATATATGTATGATGTTTCAAATGTTTCATCTATTTGGATGTGTGAAACATGATGATATTTTTTTTTTGATTGGAGTCCTTTGTATAGACTTGATACTAGGTGTGAAGGTAGTATGTTTATCTAGGTAAGGGGATGATGTGGGTTGATTAACCTAGAAGTCACCTTACTGTAAGATTGAATTAAAAGGAAGAGTCCGTATGTTTAAGTCTCTTTGTTGTTTTCCACTAATGTGGTATGATCTTGGTGTTTATTTTATTGATGAAAACCTTTTGGAGTTGGGTAGTATGACCTAACTTTATGATTCAGGATAAATTATCTTGGTGATAAAGTTTAGAATGCCATGGTTGACTTACTGTAATTCTTTCTAAAGTAGTAATCTTTTTTAAGTGAGGAAAATTAAGGTTGTTAAGTTAAAGATCCTCTTGAGGTTGGGATAAGTTACTCTTAATTGAGTCTACCCTAAGTGGGGGATGGTGAAGTGAGTAGTAAGGTTGTAGATATTTCTACCTCGTACTTTTATTTATGCTTGAACATGAAACTAATGAATTCTTAGTAAGTTTTTATATTATAATAAGTCTTATTAAATAAAAAAAAACATGAATTTCATGATCTCTACATGTTTGGCATGTGTTGATTGACACTATCATTATAGTAGTTTGAAGTTTCTAAAGTACTTGAAAAAGAATTTTGATTAAAATCATGGTTTCCTCATATTGATTTGCAATCTTTGGGGGGGGAAAAAAAAAAAAAAATGCTATTGTGTGCATTTGACTTCATGCGAATAAGGTATAATTTTCATGTTTAAACTCACTCTAATATGTCCAGCTTTAGCCCTGTTAAAGAAAAATTTGAGCCCTTTATAATGAATATGTAGTCCTTTTGAAAAACTAATTTGCCTTTTTAATGGTTAGATAGCATTATTGTAGGCTCACTTTTGAAAAGTGAAGCAGATATCTAGTGTCTTGTGTGTGCCTATGATTTGTATTATTTTTTTCCCAAATGTGCTTTTACAGTTGAAGGCGAGTAACTATGTGTTAGAAAATTTGACATTATGTGAATGCTTCCTATTATTGTGTGATGTGATTCGTTGTAACCTATCATTAAATATGCTCACTAGAGACACAAATGAGCATGCCTTGGTTTAAAGGTTAAGAATTACTTATTTTAAAAATGAATTAACCTTGTTCCTTGCTTGGGTGTGAGCTCATGATACATGTATAAAACAAAGAATATTATGGTTGAGTATGACCTTCATGGAACTAGGTCTAACTAATAAAATCTTAGTTGAATAAATTAACTGAAGTCTATGAAGTATGAGTGCCTACTTCCTATTGAGTGATGTGTCGAACACGCCCTATGTTGAATTCTTCATGATAGCAATAATACATGAAAAAACAGTTAAACCTCAGGGAGACTATGTTAATTATTAAGAGAAGGATTGTTCCTCCTATGAAGACGAAGAATGCCTAAGTGCTTGATGTGATGAGCATGAGTGATTCAAAGTTTGGCTCTCTTGTGTACATTGAGTGCTAAATTGTTTGAAGTTGTGTTCCTTGTAAGTTTGGTGCATTGACTTCTATGTGATGATGTTATAATTTTGTGACATTCTCTAGGAGTTATTAAAGTCCTTAGTGTGTTTAACATGCCCCAAGTGTCATTCGAGAACGAATGTTCCCAAGTGGGGGACATTTTAAGACCCCGAAATGAGTTAGGGTGTCTAGATCCTAAAATGTTCATCTTAAGAGTCCAAGGTCGTAAAATGGTTTATAATGTGGTATTGAGGAAGTGTATAAAGTTCCAAGTTTTACTTATTTGGAAGGCGAAATGTCCCGGAACGCCATACGTTCGATAAATAGTCGCCAAAGGGGACTTAGATGATTTTTCTGTTTACTAGTGTCACGACCCAGATTCTTGAATCCGAATCGCAACCGGTGTCGTTGACCTCTCAGAGGTCATAGGCAAGCCTCTTCTTGCATTCATCACATTTATATGGTTAATTTTAGCTAAAAATTTTGAAAATTTTAAAACGTATGAAGGATGCATAGACTTCATATAGTTATTACATAGTTACATCACGTACTAATATCAAAGTAAAGAACAACCATCCACCATTAAAAAACCAATTTGAAACAAAAGATGAATATAGTATAATAAGTTGCCGAATTGGCCTTACATCCAAAAGCTTTGAAAAAAAAAGTATGAAAGAAACGCTAGGGACAACATCCACTAGCTATGTATACTACTAGACTAGACTAAAACTGTAACATCCTCGAAATCAAGAGGACTTACCAAATGGTCTTGAGAACGCTGATGTCCAAACCGTTGTTATGAGTCTTCAATCTTCTCTATAACCTTCACCTATAAAAATAGTAAATTGTATAGGATTAGTAAACCACTTCTACTAAGTATTCGTGTATTCACACATACATATAAGGCTATGCATGATCAAGGGAAGCTTTTCCTAAATGACATGCAATTTTTGGAAAGTATAATCACTAGACTTTCCTAAATCGTTAGTTGTGAATTGTGGAAAGAATATGATGTATTTTAATGCATTCAAATAACACAACTCATTTTATATATGATTAAAAGACATTGGTATCTCACTGGCCAAGGTGAAATCGAAACCACCTAGCTCTCTAAGGTGGAAACCAATGGCTAGGTCCTATGTTGGCTAGATATAGTTTGAAGACTAGGGACTTAAGGAGACTACTTATCCACATCGGTAGAAGCCTCGTCTTATGATACTTACACGTGCAAGCACATGCTCATAAATAGTCTATCGGTGCTTTGATTACTTTCATTATCTTCTTTATCTTTTAGAGTTGACTCAAGAATTATGGAAGTGTTTGTTCTGGTTTTTTAGATCTATACTTACTCTATGGATGGACTTTCAATCCTTATATTACATTTAATGAATGTAACTTCTCCTTAACTATCATCCTTTGGTGTTACCGAGACTGGTCTCACACAGATTCTAATATCCTTCATTTGTGAGCACTTTTAACAACATATTAGCTAGGTGTAAGTGAGGCTTGTCTCCTTCCTTAACACCCCATGCTGGTCACTTTCTAACTTAGAACACTTTAATTAAGTTTCTCATTTATTTTACTACTTAGTGTAATAGCTTCATATCATCGTTCTGAAGATAGCCCTTCATTCAATGAGTTTCATGAGTTCATATGTCATTCTTTTAGAGCATGTTGGTAGTTCTCCCAATGAATGGCATGGCCTTGTATGTGGGTTAATTTAATCAATTTAGATGTTCTTATATTATCATTTGATTATTCTAACTACACAAGATTGGCATATTCTTAGTTTTAGCCTAAACACTTGGATATTAAACTACATACCATTTTTGTTTGTATAGACCAATTTTACGTATGTTCATGTTTAAATTTAATATGTATGAAACAATAGCCAATTTTTTTCTTAATTTAATCATAAATTTATAGACATTTGCATGCATCCTTTTTGACAAGGTACTTTTACCCATTTCATTGTTAGAAAGGCATTTCATTCAACTTTCGTTTCATGGAAATCTTTGTAGCCATTTTTTTAGTTCATGACTGTAGGAATAAAAATTTCAAACATCTTGGACAGCATCCTAACATTTGATGAATTTAGAATCTGCATAACAACACAATAACAGCAAGTCAACATTTGAACAAACACATCAACACTTAAACATTTACGGGCGTAACTAACATATCATCGATTCTTAATTCCCATTTTAAACATTTAACTTCATACGACCACAATTTCATAGGTTATTAGTCATTCATAATTTAAGCACAATACACTTTAATATAAGATAGCACCACACACCAACAACATGATCCCTAACCTATTAAATATTGGAATCGTAACAAGGATACTAGGGAAAGAAAGTTCGACGAGAAAAACGACAACAAGCCTAGTTTTCAAGAACTTATGAATTGTTCGAAATAAAGTAGTCTCGTAGAAATAATTCCAGGATAGAAAACCATACCTTATGTAGAATTAAATCTACGAAGACCATCTTGTACGAAACCTTGAAATTGCCTAAGAGAATCAATGGAATGTCCTTTTTATCTTTCATTTGCTTGCTTACTGTTTTATGTCACCTGTTGTATGAGTTTGATCGTGAGTTTTTTGGTTTAGGAAATGATGTTGACTCATTCAACTAAGGCTTAATAAGTTAAATAAATAAATTAATTAATTAATTACAGAAAAAGCCCCTCCTAGATTGAGTAGAACTAGAAAAACACAACACTTAGTCAAATCTTAAATTTTTCCTAAGAATTTCATTTTGACCCTTTAAATTATTTAATTAAATGGTTAATTTACTTAATTTAGTAATCTAGGGTTGTTACTAAAGTACCCCTAAGTCATTAGAACCATAATTAACCCTTTTGGACAATCCTAGGTTAAGTAGTAGGATGTTTCTTGAGTTGTACTAAGTTAGAGTAGGAATTTGGGTTTAAACCCATTAATTTAATTAATTAAATGGATAATTCAATCAAATAAGTTTTATAGGGTAATTGATAAAGTACCTTAAGTCGTAATAACCATAACTAATCTTTTGGACCATCCTAGGTTAGGTACTAGGATGTTTCTTAAAGTATTTACTAGGTTTGGGTAAGGATTTCGTTTTGACCATTTAAATTAATTAATTTAATATCTTATTTATTTAATTATGTGACCTAGGTTAATTAATAAATTACCCTTAAGTCTTGATAACCATAACTAACCCTTTGGACTATCCTAGGTTAGGTACTAGGTTGTCTTTTTCTTGTCTTAACCGAATTCTAGAAATTGCATTGTGATTTCGGTTTTGTCCATTTAAATTAATTAATTAAGTAACCTAGGGTAATTATTAAAGTATTGCCCTGTTTTAAGGACCATAACAAACCTTTTGGACAATCCTAGGTTAGGTACTAGATTGTCTTTTGCTTGTCTTAATAAAAATCTTGAAATTGCTTTATGATATCGATTATGTCCATTCAAATTAATTTATTAAGTTGCTAAATTAATTATTTAAGTGACCTAGGTTAATTACTAATTTATCCCTAATTTGTTAGTACCATAACTAACATTTTAGACCATTCTAGGGTAGGTACTAGGTTTTCTCTTTAACTAGTTACTAGGTTAGTGTCACCCAGTTAAGTCGTAGTTTGTCGGGTGCACTAATTATTTTATTTTTTTTGTTCCTGGGTTATTTATATAGTTATGTCAATAAATTAGAGTCTATAATTAGTTATAGATCTAGGCCCCGCATGGGTGAACCCATCTGAATGCCTGCCCCCTAGCTATCCTAACCAAATTTAGTTATGGTGGTCCCCGCTTGGCCGTTTCTTCCCATGTGCTGGCACATTGGTTGGTTATACTTTCCTAACAAACTATTGGTTATGGTTCATTTGGGAATGTTTACTTATTGTCCCAAGGATCCTCACTATGTCATTTGGTACTATATAATTTACATGATCACTTTAATTGATCATGTGTTATGCTATCTAGGCTTGACACTTGGATGCCCCATACCTCTTACGTATTTTGATGAAACATTGTTTAAATTTAGGGTCTTTATTGCAGTTACATTTCTTAAACAATCTCATTAATGTTAAAAAAATTGGCTAACACCCTTTTAAGCCAATATTTTCTACTATGCCCATAACATTCCTAGATAACAAATATTTCTAAATATTTGTCATTGGGATGCCTATTTACCCCCAATACCTATTCTTAAAACATAATAGTCCCTGCACTAGACATGTATATTTTCTTGAATGTTACATTATCTCCCTTTAGGAACATTCGTCCTCGAATGACACCACACATCATCTTAAATGAAGGAGGGTAGTTTTTGAAAACATCATAACATACTTTACACTTTACTCTTAGTGAATTCTGATTCACACTTACTCTGGGTGATGCATATCACTCAAACCTTATCTGAAACTTTATATTTGAGATAGAGGAACCTCCTTCTCAATCACAATTAACTTAATTCACATCACAACTTATGCAACACAAAGATCATGCTACACAAAAACAGTAACATGAATGCAAGAATAAACTCATTTTAACTCATATAGTTCAAATATAATACACACGATTATGGACTTAAAACATCAAATCGGCTAATGCACTAATAACTCAGACGTTCTAAAATAAAAACCAGACTTAGGAAGAGTATATCTAACCTCAAGAAATGAATAATTGAGGGTAATGGGATCTCATATCGGCCTCGGCCTCCCATGTTGCTCCCTCAACAAGGTAGTTCCTCCGTAAAACCATAACGGTGGCAACCTCCTTGTTCCTCGATTGTTTCACTTGGCTATCTAAAGTTTCAATGAAAACCTCTTCGTAAGAAAGGTTTTCTTCGGCTACTGACCCCTTAGATAACATATTGTTGGCTTCAAGATTGGAAACTATTTGGCTTGTTGGATTTGAACCACGCCCTACCCATTTCAACTCTAACTAATTTGGCAACTGAAACCTTACTACCCTTTTTGGATAGTTTATGGTAGCACATCACTTATGGATCCAATCCATACCTAAGATTATATCAAGGTCAAGCATGGTTAATCCTATTAAGTCAGCATAGGTAACTTAATCAAGAATAATTATGGGATAGTCTCTATATACTCTTTCAGCTCAATGATGTCTCATCTTGCAAAGACCAGAACATGAGTCTGGCACCTTAGACCACTCGGTCATCCTGAACTATAACTTGTACATTACCTGAGCCACATCCTTAAGCTGGTATGCAGCCAACTCATCCTTCTCCCCTTTATTAATACCCATAGCAGGCCTTATAGCCTATAATGCACTCACCTCCATGCAAACGACCACACTTCCCACACACTCAAGCAGCTAGGGATTCAGGATGAGCTTGGTTTCCCCTAACAAATGCTTCTCCAACTCTCCTGCCTTCGTTTATTCTTGAGTTCACGCACACAAAAGAAGGAAGTTAAATGCTAGAACAACACAAAATGTTAAAGCTCAAGACGGAACGAGAAAGATTATAACAAGGGATGTTTCTCATCATCACGTACTCTCTAAGTCATGATTGTAGTGCGCTTCACAACTATAACTTAGAATGTACGTAACGTGGTTGTTTTCATCTTTAGGTTCTAGTTAGTTTAACCTCATTCTCTGATACTAATTTTCTCAGAACCCGAATTCTGGAAATCGAATCGCAATCGGTGTCGTTGACCTCTCAGAGGTTGCAGATAAGCCTCTTCTTGCATTCATCACATTCATATGGTTATTTTGATAGAAAATTTAAAAAATTTTAAAACGTATGCAGTATACATATAGTTCATATAGTTATTACTTAGTTACGTCATATACTAAGATCAAAGTAAAGAACAACCATTTACCATTAAAGAACTAATTCGAAACAGAAGATAAATATAGTATAATAGGTTGTCAAAATGGCCTTACATCCAAAATCTTCAAAAAAAAAAGTATTAAAGAAATGCTAGGGACAACATCCATTAGCTATGTATACTACTAGACTAGACTAAAATTGTAGCAACCTTGAAATCAAGAGGACCTACCAAATGGTGTGGAGAACGTTGATGTCCAAACCACTGTAATGAGTCTTCAATCTTCTCTCTGACCTTCACCTATACAAATAGTAAATTGTATAGGGTTAGTACACCACTTATAATATGTATGGGTTTATTCACAAATAAACATAAGGCTATGCATGATCAAGGAAAGCTCTTCCTAAACAATATGCCATTTCATAAAAGTATAATCAGTAGACTTTCCTAAATCGTTAGTTGTGAATTGTTGAATGAATATGATGTATTTTAATGTATTCAAAGCACACAACACATTTTATATATAATTACAAGATATTAGTCTCATCAACAATATTTTAGAACAACTCGGACAAAGATTTGAGATTTTGATTCTCTTGAACCCGAGAGCTTCTTTTTGTATACTTAGTTTAATTATCAGTATTTTTCTTCTTGTTGTTGTGTATTTCAATAATTCCTTTTGTCCAATGTTTTACTTACAAGCGCAATGATTCATTGTAGTCCCATACCCATAATGAATAATGTAAGTAAAATTCAACAGATTAAATAAAGATTTCACTACCTTACAATGACTCATTCGTTACTTTATGTATTCATTAACATTTCATAAGCTAGTTTCTATTGGCTATGCCATCTATTTCATTACTTTCATTTTAGGAAAGTTATAAGACTTTTAGTTGTATTATGTTTCTACTTGCCTTTATTGGCATCATATAAGAAGTCATTATAAGCCAATCTTATTTGGCATTGCAAAATTATTTGCTAAAACTTCATAAGTATTGATATTCACAATTGACATTCTGAAGATCTTCTTCATCGCTCTCTTTGAACATACGTTCAATCATCATTCTTTCTTTATTTAATAGAGACATATTTAGAAGTAAGATCATGCGAGCTAACATTAAAAATAGTGTCTTTCGCACAATGCAAGAGGTGATTCATCGATTAAAATTAATCTAGATTATGTGCGCTACTCATGAAATATAGTGTCTGCCCACGCGAAAAAGGCGTTTGATTACCAGTAAGTGAATACATCCATGTGTATCCACACCGAAAAAGCGTTGGAGTAGAGCTATATGAAACCAAGAACATGTTTTGAGCATTAAACGACATAGTCATGTGAGCTATAAATGAAATCCAGTGTATACCCCACTCCGGAAAATAGTGGTCTCAATGGCCAAGGTGAATCCAAAAATACCTAGCTCTATAGGTGGAAACAACTGCTAGTTCCTATGATGGATAGACCTAGTTCCAAGACTTTATGTCTTAAAATGACACGTATGCACCTCGGGGTAGCATCTATCCTAAGACTACACGTGTGCAAGCCAGGCTCATAACTATTCTATCGGTGTGCTTCATCACTTTAATTATCTCTTTATCTTTTAGAGTTCACTCAAGCATTATGGAAGCTTTCTTCTAGATTGAGATTTACTTACTCTATTAATGACTTTTCGTACATACATTACGTTGATGAAATGTTAATTCTCCTTACATATCATACTTTGGTGTTAATGAGAGTGGTCTCACACATTCTAACACCTTCATTCGTAAGCATGTTTAACATATTTTCTTAGGTGTAAGTGAGGATTGTCTCACTTCCTTGAACACCCCAGTCTGGTCACTTTTCTTAACTTAGACCCCTTTTATTATGTTATTACTCACGTTACTTACTTACTTTAGTGTAGTAGCTTCATATCATTGTTCATGGACGATGAGCACTTTATTTAACTAGTTTCATGAGTTCATATGGCATTCCTTTAGATCATGTTAGAAGTTGTGCAAATGAGTGGCATGCCCTTGGATATGGGTTCATTGAGTTAGTTTAGGAGTTCTTATATTGTCATTTGATTACTTTATCTACACAAGATTAGTATATTTAGTTTTGGCCTAAACACTTGGATTACTTCATAACAATTTTGTTTGTATAGGCCAATTTTACGTATGTTCATATTTAAACTTAATATGAATGAACCATTAGCAAATATTTTTAGTAATTTAACCTTAATTTTATAGCAATTTTCATACATCCTTATTGAAAAGTACTTTTAGCCATTTCATTGGCATAAGATAAGCATTTGATTAAACTTTCGTTTCATGGAGATGTTTTAAGCCAGTTTTTGAGTTCATGACTTTATGAATCACGTTTTTAAACATCTTGGAAAGCATCATATTAACATTTGATGAATTTTAGCATCGCCATAACGTCACAATAACATCAAGTTAACATTTTAACAAACACATCAACACTCAAACATTTACGGGCGTAACTAACATATCGTCGATTCTTAATTCACGTTTTAAAAATTTAACTTCATGCGACCACAATTTCATAGGTTATTCGTCATTCATAATTTAAGAAAAATACACGTTAAGATCATCCAGCACCACATACCAACACCATGATCGCTAACCTATTAAATATTGGAATCGTAACAAGGATACTAGGGAAAGGATGTTCGACTAGAACAACGGGAACAACACTAGTTTTCCAGATCTTATCAATCGTTCAAAAGAAAGTACTCTTGGAGAAAGAATTCAAGGATACAAACCCATAACTTATGTTGAAATTAATCTAAGAAGACCATCTTGTACGAAACCTTGAAATAACCTAAGAGAATCAATGGAATTTTCTATTTTTCTCTCGTTCATTTGCTTATTGTTTTGTGTCGCCTTTTCTATGAGTTTGATCGTGAGTTTTTAGGTTTAGGAATTTATCTTTACTAATTCAACTAAGGCTTAATAACTTAATTAAACAAAAAAATTAATTAACTACTAAAAAAAACCTTCTAGATTGACTAAAACTAGGAAATTTTTCTAAGAATTTCGTTTTGACCCTTTAAATTAATTAATTAAATGGATAAATAAATAAATTGACCTAGGTTAATTTTTAAAGTACCCCTAATTCATTGTAACCATAATTAACCCTTTTGGACCATCCTAGGTTAAGTACTAGGATTTTTTTTGAGTTGTACTAGGTTAGTGTAAGAATTTAGATTTGACACCTTTAATTTAATTAATTAAATGTCTAATTTAATTAATTAAGTGGCCTAGGGTAACTACTAAACTACCACTTAGTCGTTATAACCGTAACTAATCCTTAGGACCACCCTAGTTTAGGTACTAGGATGTTTCTTGAACTAGTTACTAGGTTGTGTAAGGATTTCCTTTTGACCATTTAAATTAATTAATTAAACTTCTAAATTAATTATTTACATGATCTATGATAATTGGTAAAGTACCCTTAATCCATTATATCCATAACTAACCCATTGGACTATCCTAGATTAGGTACTAGGTTATCTTTTCATTGTCTTAACCAAAATCCGAATATTGCTTTGTGATTTCGATTAATTACATATAAATTAATTAAGTTTCTAAATTGATTAATTAAGTAACCTATGGTAATTAATAAAGTATCCCTATGTTTTTAGTACCATAATTAACCAACCTTTTGGACATTCCTAGGTTAGGTACCAGGTTCTTTTTTAATTGTCTTAACCGAAATATTGAAATTGCTTTGTCATTTTTGTTTTGGCCATTTAAATTAATTAATTAAGTTCCTAAATTAATTAATTAAGTAACCTAGGGTAATTACTTATGTATCCCTACGTTTGTAGGACCATAACGAACCTTTTGGACCATCCTAGGTTAGGTAAAAGGTTGTCTCTTTAACTAGTTACTAGGTTAGTGTCACCCGTTTAAGTCTTTGGTTATCGGGTGCACTAATTAGTTTGTTTCGATTGGTCCTAGGTTAGTTAATTAGTTTGGGTAGTAAATTAGAGTTTAGAATTAGTTATAGAGGTATGCCTCACATGGGTCAACCCATGTGCACGCCTGCCCCCTAAATTCGGTTATGGTGGTCCCCTCTTGGCCGTTTCTCCCCATGTGATTGCAAATGCGCTTGCACATGTGTTTGTTGTACTTCCCTAACTAACTATTACTCAAGTTTCATTTGTTAATGTTAACTTATTGTCCTAAGGATCCTCACTATGTCGTTGGGCACTGCTTAATCTACATGATCATTTTAATCGATCATGTGCTATGATATCTAGGCTTGACACTTTAAAATATCATCTTCTTATCATGTCAACAAGTGCAATGACCAAGAAAAGACCCATGACTTCACTCAATCAAGTATCCTCAACAAGAAAACATGACCAATGTCCAACTTTACATATCATGACATTTAAGCTTAGATTTCATCATATATTAATATCATAACCCAAGGCATATTCACAAATGAACTAATCAACATATATTCTCAATAACGTGTCATGGTCATCATATATACATCATATATTATCATAACATAAACATATATAAGAACCTCCTCCTAAGACTCCCCGTAAGGATAACTACTGCAATGTTTAAGTAAAGTTCCGTACTTTACCTAGACTAACCTAGACCTCTTAGATTATCCAAGATAGAGTTAAAGTCCTTTAATTCATTTTACATTTTGGGAACATCTTTCCCTAAATGACATGGACCACATGAGCTAGTGTGGAATACGGGGTCATAAAACCCTACACCGAAAGAAGGAAGACTACTTGCAAATGTACTACCAAAATATGAAACATAGCAACTACATGGATCCACTAGCTAGTGTTCCTTTAGGGGCAACATAGTTCATGAACTAGGAGATTTAGTTGGCAACCTCTCTATGAGTCATTCATTACAGTCTCTAATCTGAAGAGTAATGTACTGTTCGTACCTTCCCTATGTAGGAAGGAACACTCATCTATCTAGTTCACTCGGTGCTAAGCTAGAGTACCTTTTGAAATGTATATATAAGCCTTAATAGCATCATCTTAATTTAGGCCATAGGTGTACCCCTGGTAGTAATCACATCATCAATAGCTTTCAATAAGGAACTGTATTAGTATAAATCCTTTCATACAAAATTCATATAAGTGAGGTTAACACATAGCTTTCATAAGAATATCAATGGCACATTGATAGTGTTCACAATACTTAGATCAATGACACCTTAATCAAACTCCAACATAGAAAAGACATTTCAATTCAACATATACACCCTATGATCTTTATAAGGCATAATCCAAATGTATTATCATAAAAACCTTAACAAAAACAATTAATAAGATTGGAAACAAAGATAGAGATTCTAAGACTTACCATGTCTTCCCATAGTATATAATCACTGTTCTTAACATCAAACCCCTAAATCAACCCAATTTTGGCGAAGTAAAATCATCCACACAATGAGACCATTAATATAACAAGGAAATGCATCTCTATAACACATTCACTCTATATCACAATTGAGACAGATACATAGGCTTATTTCATATTATAATGCATAACTAAAGCTATATCAAGAACATGAATTATAGGCATATATTTAACTTAATGTTAATCATAATAAACACCATAGGGGAGCAATCCCAATCAATAGACCACTCATTTATGATCCAAAAGACAAATAGATCAAGGATACTACATAGGGTTAGGATGGAGGATTCATATTTGCATTTAGACCAAACCAACAACAATTACCATAAAACAAATTTTATTGCATGTTAATGTAATTAATATAACCTAAAGAAATCATCAACAACTCAATTCATAACTTCAATTTCGTAATTTGATGAAACCCATAAGAAAACTCAACTTTTGAAATCTATTTTTGCAGGAACCCTTTGAGGATAGAGTCTCAAAGGTGAATAGAACCCATACCTTAAAATTTATTAAAAATTTGATGGTGAGTTCTTCCCTTTCCATCCCCCAAAACCTTAAACCTTGTTTGTCTTCAATGGTTAATTCATGTAGAGAGAAATAAGAGAGAAGGAAGAGCGTTTATTTGAGTGTTGTCTTTAGGTTATTGAGGGTATTTAAAGTGGGACTAAATAAACTTAATTAGTATACATTTAATCCCCCACTAACCCATAACCACCTAATTAATTAAATAAACTTAATTAAAAACGTGTAGCAACCTAGGACCCTTAGAGACGAGACCCCGATCAATTGGCCGTCAGTGAGTCGACGAACATCCCCTCCCCTTCCGTCCTGAAATTGGTTGTCTTGGTCAGATACTTTGTAGGCGATGGTCTTCCTCCAATTTTATTAGTGTGGGACAACGGTGACATCGACGCCCCGTCGATCCAGACACGAACCATACTCTGCACCTCTGCACTCCATCGATGAGTTCAGAGGCTTTGCGGGTGAAGGGGCCTTCTCCACCAGCATAATTGTTGAAAGTCGGTAGCATTGATGCCTCGTTGATCCACACATGGGACGTCTTCTGTCCCATCGATGAACACTGCCAGCGAGTGTTGCATCAAGCTACATGGGTCCTCCTCAAAGGACTTTGGTTGGTCCTTGGGGATTCGTACCCAGACGTTTCAACCATGAAACAACTCAAACACTTATTATATACATTTCCACCAATTTTCGTACATTTTCGACTCCTAAAAGTTAATCAAATAGGCTAAGTCACACTAATATCCCTTTGAAACAACTTCCCAGATGTCATGGAAGTTCTTGGATATTTTGGTTCTTAAACCTCCTAAATGACCTATATTCATTAACACTGTACTTATAGATAGTACTTAGACTTTATGATACCTGTTTTAGGCCTTACAATGTGTCCTGGATTTTCAAGGTGTTACACCTAGCATGTTAGGACGTGTTGCGTGTAATTGTTTTGGTTGAAATTGATGTATAAGATAATTTACTTGTTAATGTTCATATTTATGTTTGAAATTCTAGGGTACGACTTTCGAAGGGACCAACAAAAGATCCCACAACATGGACCCAAAGGTTGTCGATGGGGAGGCGTCGATCGGAACTTAAAACTTTGAAGGCTTAGCCATATGATAGCTTCAGAACCAAACGAAGGAAGGCACAATATGTACATCGATGGACTAACACCTCATAATTGTTGTCCGTCAATACAGGCCCGCAGACACTACTCTCCACACTGCCTAATCATGGGGTGAATGGGAAATTCACCCCACGTGTTAAAATTACCACAGATAGTTTTTTTTTAGATATTTTCAAGTATATATAAATGATATAAAATGTGAATATCCCTTACCCATCTTCAAATCAAAATCAAACCTCCCTCTACAAAAATGTCCTCTCTATAAACCTCCATAGAAGGTGATGTTCAAGGTTAGCGTGTAGATGGAAATTTCATGGATTATTGACAAATTTTTTGTGGATTCTTCATCTAATAAAAGTATGGTGATACTTCATCAATAAGTAACCTTTCACTTGGAGAGTTAATGTTCATATTTTTTAAGAGAAAATATGATCAAATATCTTCTCCTTCAATATAGCCACGGGTTCTTTCTAAAAAAATTAGTGGCTTAATCATTATGAATTTATGATAATGTATTTATTTTAATGTGAATTTTAATCTAACTGCACGATGAACCCATGTCCCTTCCCAAACTCGATTTAGTCCTTGCATGGGCACTGTGATCGTGTCTTGTTATTGGTTGAATTATGATTCTATTAAATTAAATTGCTTATGTAAACTATTTATTACTTGTATAAGAGATGAATGATGGTGAAGGATCCATGTGGTTCAATGTATGAAAGATTTGATATGTCTAGCTTGATTCTCTAGGGTTTCAAGTGTAGCATTTCCTTTTATAATGATTGGTTGAAGTTAATTTGATTAGGTGAAGATGATTATAGCACTGTCTAGAGTGATATTATGCATAAATTGTTGGCGGGGGTTATAAAACCGTTGGATTGTAAAATCAAAGGAATATTAATAAGGATTATCTACAGTTTATCCATAAAGAAGTAATGATGACATTAAATAAAGTGATCTTAATTGAGGTAGATGAAATTGAAGCATGATTTAGTTTTGATTTGTAACGACCTGTTTAGTCGTTTTGAGCAACAGAGTTATTCTGGAAAAACGGCAGGGAGATGGGACGGAGGCCACGACGGACAGTCAACAAGGGACGACGGACCGGTCGTGGAGGGTGTCGTTTTCAAAACACTTGGAAATCTGAAATGGGTACTGAAAATCGACGTTGAACGTACGTGCGGGAATGGCAGGACGGGACCGTCCACAAGCGTGTGACGGACCGTCAAGGACTCTTATGGTGGAAAATTGAGTCTCTAACGGTTTTGCGACGACCAATGCAGGACGGACCGTCGCAGGCACGACGGCACGTCACGGGCTACGCAATCCCGGTATTAGGGTCGGATTTCGTACACGTTTAAAGGACGTTTTTGACGATTCCTGCTTTAATTATAAAGTTGGGGTTATGTTAATAAATCTAATTACTTGGGGGTTTTAAAAGACGGGTAACCTTAAGTTAAATAGGGGTTCTTATGCCATCTTTCATTCTTAATTATATATAATTAGGGGTAAAAGAAAAAAGAGGTTCGAATAAAACAAAACAAAAAGAAAACGAACAAGAAAGAGAGGAGAACGAACGAAGTAGAGAGGAGGAAACGAAAAGGAGGAGGTAGCAAGGAGTTGAGAGAAGATAGCCTGTTGATTCAATTCTTCGGTGGAGGTGTTATGGTTTATGTTACGATAGTCGTAGTGAAAACTCTTAATAGTGAAATTATGTGTTGATAATATTGTAAAACCCTGCTATGTGCTTAAGTTGTATGCTTTGCATGATATGATTAGATTTGATGAATTAAACAAAGCATTGATGAAGTTTATTGAATCCCAATCTTGGAAAAGAACCCTAATTCACTGATATATTATATAATGAGAATGATGATGCCTTAGTATGAACGAAGGCGTGGTAAAATTATATAAGAGAATGATGATGCCTAGGTAAAAGAAGGCTGATGATTAGGGGATCGGGTGCCACGTTCCGGTACCAGGATAGAAGGAATATGAGGATTCGGAGTAGATGGTCACGTTCGCACCAGGATAGAATCTGGATCGGGGCCACGTTCCAGGTACCAGGATAGAATGAAGATGAGGGATGGGCCAGTGTCACGTTCCGACACCAGGATAGAATATGGATCGGGTGCCATCAGTTCCTGGTACCAGGATAGGAATGAATATGGGATCGGAGTGTCACCATTCCACCAGGATTAGAATATGGAATTTTTTGTTTTTGTTTTTTTCGGGTGCCACGTTCCTATTGGTTACCGGATAGGAAAGCATGAGATCGGAGTGCACGTTCCGGCACCAGGATAGGAAATAGAGGATCGGAGTGTCGGACGTACCGACACCCAAGAGGAAGAAAAGAAAGGAATCTTGAAAGATAAGAATATACTAATCGAATGACGTGAATTCCCAATAAGTATGGTATGAGGCTTGAGTCCTCATGTGGGAACCGGTTGTAGTTATTGATGGAATTCATGTTGTTATGTACATGTTGAGTATGTAGTTGATTTACATTGATTGATATCTACTGTTCCCTATTTTGGAGTTGGCCGATGATATCTACTCAGAAAGTGTGGTTGTACTGACCCACTACTGTATGTTTTCATTCTTTTGAGTTATTTGTGTAATGCAGCAAATTTCAGTCAACTTCACTCAACAGCAGATATAGCCAGTCTTCACTTTATCGGAAATTCAGGGTGAGCTAATGCGATATAGCTGGACGGGTCTTCTTCTTCAAATCTTGATGCCTTGAAAAATTCCGGCATGGACAAGCTTTGTTATTTGGTCTTAGAATACTCCTAGTTTAGGTAGTTTGAGATAGATGTTATTGTGATGATGACTTCCAGACAGATTTTGGGGATACTAATATAGTATGAATTGTTTTTATTAATGAGTTTTTAAGTAGTCCGCATTATTTTATGTTGAGATATCTTGATATGTTAAGGGTAAGATGGGTTGTGGTTCGCTCACATAGGAGGGAAAATGTGGGTGCCAGTCGAGCTCGGTTTTGGGTCGTGACAAACTGTATCAGAGCATTAGGTTCATGGTTCTCATCACACAAGAACAGGTATAGTAGAGTCTAAGGAACGGTAGGAGGGGACGCTTTACTTTCCTTGAGAGGCATAAGACTTTAGGAAAATTTCACTTTTCATTATTCTTAGGTACTACTGAGTCCAATTTGGTATCTGGGCGATACGAATTGGTATGACCATCTTCACTCTATTTCGCAGATGGTTAGAACTAGAGCAACGACCGCCACAGCAAGACAACAACGGAAAAAAGACAGACCGATGAGCCAGCAACTGGGGCTGTAGCTCGAGGAAAGAGCAACGGGCAAGAGGTCGTTGGGAGGATGGCTCGTGGGAGGACGTCCTCTTAGAGAAGAGGAACAAGCACCTAGCACATTGATACTAGGGCGGTGACTCCTCCACGACCGAGGGAGGTTGATAAGAGAGGGGGAGGAGGAAGGGGAGAATGAACAAGGGAAGAAGAGGAAATGCCACCCCACTACCCCAGAGATGATCAACCCAAGTACTTGCTTATCTTAGTGGGTTATCCCTGACAGGATCAGCACCTTCAGTGGTTTCTACACCACCACCTCCGGTTCAGAGATACGACATGCGGCTACCATGGCTCCCAGCATGGACTGCATCAGTGGGAATAGGCAACATTTCCACGTCTGCTACTAGGACTATTATGACAAAGATCAGCATGAACTTTCAGTTAAGTTCTGAATTGAAACCTCAGTCTTTAAGGGCGCAGAATCAGAGATGCTCTACGAGTTTCTGGTTGATGTCATGAGCTACTACACAAGATGGGTATTATAGTAGACCGTTTGGGCGTTGAGTTCGTGAGCTACAGTTTCAAGGGAACGCCAAAAACGTGGTGGCGGTCACGGGTCACATGTGGGGAGTTGTCAACCAACAGAGGCACCACCTCGGACTTGGCGAATCATTCATACCCTGTTTAGGCGAAGTATATCCCAAGGACTTTGAGAGCAGAAAAAGGGACGAGTTCTTGAGTCTAGAGCAGGAGGGATGACAGTAACGCGTTCATGAGGCTAAATTTTCACGCACTATTCCAGATAACGCCACCCAACTTTTGTTTCATTCCACAAGAACGGATTCGCCGTTTGTGAAGGGGTTGAGGTCAGAGTTGCGGATTTGGCCTTACAAGTAGCGGGCTACGGCAACATCCTTCCAAGAGGTGGTTTAGAACTTGTGATAGGGTGGAAGGAGTGAAGCCAGACGACTTCACCACGACCTCGACATCGAAAGGTTATTCGAAGGGGAGGCGAGTTGGCGAGTTTAAATGGGTCTTCACTCTAGAGGACAGAGCTCCGGAGGGTGAATCAAGTCGACCAATTCCGTCTTCACACTACAGACTGAGTGGGGGGTCCACCTCAGAACGGTCAACACTACTCCGAGAGACATATGCCAGAACCCGAGAGGTTAATGGATTTGTTGTGGGGAGGTTGGACACATCAAGAGGTATTGTCAAAACCAGGCGTTACAGAAAACCCCACTAGCTAAGGTAGGGTTAGAGGTGGTCATGGTAGAGGCCGCTTTTTGGAGGACGTGGTGGGTCGGGTGAATGGTGGTCATCACAACGGACAGAGGTGATGAGGTAAAATGAGCCACTACTACGCAACATGGTAGGGGGCCATGGACAGACAAACGAGTAGGGCCCCATTTTTACGCTTTCCCTGGGAGGTCTGAAGCGGAGGCGTCTTGATGCTGTTATACAGGTAATCTTTTGTTGGTTTGTGATTGCATGGCATCGGTATTATTTGACCCTGGCTCCACGTTCTTCATATGTATCTCATCATTTGCTAATGGTCTAAAAATTGCATTGGAATAACTGACATGGCCATTCGGGTTTCTACACCGGTGGGTGAGTCTGTGGTAGTTGAAAAGGTACATAGGTATTGTTGGGAACTTTTGTGGGGAGCAACACTTATGTAGATTGTTATTTTTAGAAATGGGTGACTTTGATGTAATTCTGGGTATGACTTGGCTTTCTTCAAATTTTGCGATCTTGGATTTGTAATGCAAAACGAGACATTGGCCAAGCCCGGGGACAGATCCGGTAGTGTGGGAGGGTGACTACACTTCCAATCCGGTAGCGTATCATCTATTTTCTTCGTGCTTAAGAAAATGGTAGTAAGGGTTGTTAGCTTTCTGGCCCATTCTCAGGATGACAATACCCAAGTAACTTCGATTGAGTTCGGTTTTTTCGGTTATGCTAGTCCGCGAGTTTGAGGTGTTCCCTGCGATATTCCTGGTATGCCAACCAGATAGGGATATTGACTTCTGTATCGATCTTGACACCGGGCACACGCCCCATTCTATACCCCCGTTATAGAAGCCCCGCGGAAGTTAAGAGAGTTAAAAGGCCTCAACTTCAAGAGTTGTGAGCAGCTTCATCTAGCCAAGTGATCTCCTTGGGGTTCTCCGATATTTTGTTTGTGAAGAAGAAGGATGGGAGTGTTCGGATGTGCATAGACTACCGACAGTTGAACAAGGTAACTATAAGAACAAGTATCCTCTTCCTCACATTGATGACTTATGATCAATTACAAGGGGCTTGTCATGTGTCTTCTTAAGATTGACTTGAGATCGGTTATCACAATTGAAAATACGAGCAACGGATTGTGCCAAAGACTGCTTTAGAACAGTAGGGCATACGAATTTGAGTGATGTCTTTTTTTGGGTACGAACGCCCCTGCTGCGTATGAGTTTGATGACGGGATTTTAAGCCATATTTAGATCTCTTTGTGATCGTATTTATTGATGATATACTGATATACTCCAAGAGTGAAGGAAGAACATGAGGAGCATTTGAGACATGGCTTGGAAACGTTGAGGGAGGGAAAAAGCTTTATGGGGTGCCAGTTCTCCTAAGTGCGAGTTTGGCTAGATGCAGTGTCTTATTGGGGCCACATGGTTTCTAAGGACGGAGTGATGGTGGATCCTTCTAAGATCGAAGTAGTGAAAATTGGGTAAGACTACGAATGTTGTCAGGATAAGAAGCTTTGTGGGTGTTAGCTAGTTATACCGTCGATTTGTCAAGGGATTCTCTCTTATTGCCTTCCCAACTGACGAACGTGACTAAGCAAAATGTTCCATTTGTATGGTCGGATGAGTGTGAGGAAAAGCTTTCAATAGCTCAAGACGAGTGACTTACTGCACCAATTCTCACCTTGCCCAGTGGAAGGTATAAAAAACTTCATGTTTATGGTGATGCACCTATTCGGGTGGGCTGCAGTGCTAATGCAAGAGAAGAACGTGATGCTATTGCCTCAAAGACCAATTATAAAAAGTGCATTGCACGTAACTATTCCAACTATGACGTGGAATGGCCGCGGTAGTGTTTGCATGAAGCAATGGAGGCATATTTATAGGGGTTAAGTGTGAGGCACAGGATCATCGTTAGCCTCGTATGTCTTACTAGAAAGATTGGAACTTGAGGCAAAGGGATGGATGGAATACTGAAGGGACTAGACCTCCTCTTTTGTATCATCGGGGAAGGCGAATGTAGTTTTGTGGCAGAGTTGCCTGAGTAGTAGAAAGGCGGGAAGATGGAAGTCTAGCTTATTTGCAGCCTCTAGATGACCATGGCTAGAGAGGTCAGGACCGGCTAACGACTTGACACGTTGGAAATAAGGAATAAATGAAGAAGGGAGGATGTTGGCTAGTGTGGAGTCAGATCTTCTTTTGCTTGACAAGATTAAGGGAAAACAGTTTGATGATGAGAAACTAAGGCGAATACGAGATTTAAGTGTTGAGAGGAGAGGCTAAAGAAGCAAACAATCGACGAGGAAGGTGTGATTGAGGCTGAAGGGAAGGTAGGTGTACCGCGCGTGATAGTGGGATTTTGATCAACACTATTTATGGACCAGAAGCTCATAGTTCAAGGGTATTCTATACATCCGGGTGCATGCAACCAAGATGTATCGCGACCTAAAGCAACACTGCTGGTGGCGAAGAATGGAGCGTGATATCGTGGATTGTATTGCCAATGTCCAAATTGTCAACAAGGTAAAGTAGGAACAACCAGAGGCCCGGAGGCACACTTCAGAGATGCCCATTACGGAATGGAAATGGGAGAGAATTGCAATGGGACTTAAGGGGGTTGGTCTTCCAAAAGAATTGGCAAGTTCGGCCATGGGGTGATTGTGGACAGATTAAACTAAGTCTGCTCATTTCATTCGGATTAAGGTGACTTGACAATGCAGAGAAAGTTAGAAAAAATTCTACATCTCAGAATCGTCGATTGCATGGGGTTCCCAATTATCCATCATATAGATAGAGGTACGCCGTTGACTCATAAAGTTTTGGAAAACATTGCATGCAGAATGGGTTTACTAGGTTGGGACCTTAGTACCGCGTTCATACTCAGACCGAGGGTCAGTCTGAGCGAACGATTCAAGTGTTGGGAGGATATGCTTCGCGCATGCGGATGGAGTTTTGTGGCATTGGGATAGGCTTCTTACTTGGCAGAGTTTTCGTTACAATAATAGCATCTCCAGTATTGAATGGTACAGTTTGAAGCATTGTATGGGGGAGGTGTAGATCTCCCATTGGGTGGTTTGAGCATTCGAGGTTAGACCTTGGGGTAACGATATCTTGAGGATGCGTTAGGAAAAGGTGAAGCGGCATCAAGAAAAGCTTCTAGCGGGCGCGAGTAGGCAAAAGGGAGTATGCAGACCGGAAGGTTAGAGACTTGGGAGTTAATGCGCAGGTGAACAAGTCTTGTGAAGGTGCGTTCACCAATGAAAGGGGTGGGTTGATTGCGGTTTGGCAAAAAAGAGGTAAGCTAAGTACAAGTTTATATTGGACCATTTGGAGTACTAAAGCCGAATAGAGGGAGGGGCTTATGAATTAGCCTTTGCCCCGGGAGTCCGGAGTGCATCCGGTTATTTCAGTTGTCCATGTTTGAAAAGATGTACCATGGAGATGGAAAACTAATATCCGTTGGAACTCAGTGTTGTTGGATGAGAAATGACTGTGAAGAGTAACCAGTAGTTGCTATATTAGATAGAGAAGTAGCAAGTTGGATCGAGAGAGATTGCATCCATCAAATTCAATGGCCCAATAATCGACCGGTTGAGAGGCTACTTGGGAGAAGGAGGCGGATATACAAGAAAAATACCCCATCGGTTTCAGATTAAGGTTATTCCTTCGCCCTTGTTTTCCTTCTTGTGACTTCGGGGTACGACGATGGTAAATTGGTATCTATTGTAACGACCTGTTAGTCGTTTGAGCAACAGATTGATTCTGGAAAAAGGAGATGTGGAAGGATGGCACGACGGACCGTCAAGGGCACGACGGACCGTCGTTGGGGAGGTGTCGGTTCAAAACACTTGGAAAAAATCTGAAATTGGGTTCCGAAATCGACGCTAGAAACTTCGTGGACGGAAAGGTAGGACGGACCGTCACAAGCGTGACGGACAGTCACAGACTCTATGGTGGAAAAATTGAGTCTCGACGGTTGCGACGACCTGAAGACGGACGTCGCAGGCACGACGGCCCGTTACGGCTACGCAAATCCCCTCGTGGTCGGATTTCTCTACACGTTTTTAAAAGGACGTTTGACTATTACTGCTTTTTAATATTAAAGTAGAGGGTTAATGGTAATAAATCTATACTTGTGGGGTTAAAAGAGGTAACCTTAAGTTAATGGGGTTATTTATGCCATCTTATTGTCTTAATTATATATTATTAGGGTTGGTAAAGAAGAGGGTTGAATATAAAAACCAAAACAAAAGCAAAGAACAGAAAGAGAGGAGAAGAAACGAACCGAGTTAGAGAGAGAGAGAAACGAAGAGGATCGCCAAGATTTTGGAAGATAAAGCTTATGATTCAATTCTTCGGTTGAGGTTAGGTTATGGTTTATGTTACGATATCGTAGTGAAACTCTTAATAGTGAAATTTATGTGTGGATAATATTGTAAACCCTGCTATGTGCTTAAGTGATGCTTGCATGATTATGATTTATGAAATGGTGATGAATTAACAAAGCATGATGAAGTTATTGAATCCCAAATCTTGAAAAGAGAACCCTAATTCACTTGAATATTTATATTAATGAGAATGTGAGCCTTAGTATGAAGAAGGCTTGGTAAATTATATAATGAGAATGATGATGCCTTAGTTGTAAAAGAAGGCTGATGAATTCGGGGATCGGGTGCACGTTCGTACCAGGATAGAATAATATGAGGATCGGAGTGTCACGTTCCGACACCAGGATAGATATGGATCGGGTGCACGTTCCGGCTACCAGGATAGAATGAATATGAGGATCGGAGAGTGTCACCGTTCCGACACCAGGATAGAATATGGATCGGTGCCCGTTCCGGTAAAGGAATAGAATGAATATGAGGATCGGAAAGTGTCACGTTCCGACACCAGGATAGATAGAATAATGGATCGGGTTTGCCACGTTCGGTACCAGGATAGAATGAATAGTGGGATCGGTAAGTGTCACTTTCCGACACCAGGATAGAATATGGATCGGGTGCCACGTCCGGTTACCAGGATAGATAATATGAGGATAGGAGTGTACGTTCCGACACCAGGATAGAATATGGACTCGGGTGCCAAGTTCCCGGGTACCAGGAGTAGAAGAGGATCGGAGTGGCACGTTCCTCCGGCACCAGGATAGAAATAGAGGATCGGAGTGTCGCGTACCGACACCAAGAGGTGGCAGAAAGATAATGAATCTTGAAAGATTATGAATAGTACTCAATCTAATGAAAGTAATTCCCAAATAAGTATGGTATTGAGGCTTGAGTCCTCATGTTGGGGAATCGGTGTTAGTTATTGATTATGATGATTCTGTTGTTCTTGTACATGTTGAGTATTGTAGGTGATTACATATATTGATATAACTGTTCCTATTTTGAGCTGGCGATTGGGGGGACAATCTACTTCAGAACGTGTGGTTGTTAATGGGACCCCCTACTTATGTTCCTCGTGTTATTGTTGTATGTAATGCAGCAAAGTTCAGTCAACTTCAACTCAACAGCAGATCTAGCCAGTCTTCACTTTATCGGAAATTCAGGTTGAGCTAATGAGTCTAGCTGGACTGGGTCTCGTCTTCAATCTTGATGCCTTGAACGTCCGGCCATGGACTAGCTTTTAGTTATTTGTCGTAGGATACTCCTAGTTAGTAGGTTGAGATAGATTGTTTTGATGATGACTTAAGATTCGGGGCTAATACTAATAGTATTGAATTGTTTTTATTAATGAGTTTAAGTCTTCCGCATTATTTTCTGTTGATATAATCTTGATATGTAAGGTTAGAATGGGTGGTTAGCTTCACATAGGAGGGTAAAATTGGGTGCCAGTCGCGGCTCGATCTGGGTCGTTGACGCATGATTATTATATCTTTAGTTACTGAATTAGGTTGGTATTATTGGTATATTATGAATTTTAATCATGTTAATCAAATTAAAGAATATTATTAAGTGATCTATGACTGTCTACTTACTATTATATATATGATGTCTTGTATTGTGTTATAGTATGATCTTATAGCGACTTGTACATGGTTTCTTTAATGATTAAACATATATTTATCTACATCCCAATAATAAATTTATGATGAAAACGGTGTACTTTTCAATGATGATCAAAGGTTAATTAAGTGGTAAGAACGGCTCTTTCTCTGTAAGAACGACTCTTTCTCTCTACTTTTCTTATAGTATTGATAAATGATGAAGCCTTGTATTGAATTGTGTTGTATGGTCCAATTATGGTGGCGGTGTTTACTTTGTTGTCATTAAATATGTATTTACCATGGCCTTTAAGCCAAATTGATGAATATATGATTGTGTGGTTATGATGAATACACGACGTGAAGCTTATGCCTACTTTCCAATTCTAGTTGTGATCTAGGTTGTATGCCTATTGTATAAGCATGTTTCTATATATGTTAGGTTCTGCCTTTTATGAGTGAAAATGGTTAATAAACCCTTACTATGTACCCCTATGTGAATGCATGAATAGCAAAAGTTAGGAGTCTTAAGTGTAATATGAAATTGACTTGTCTCCTTTGCTATTGTGTGTTGTGTGGTCTATGTTTGACAGGGTATTATTCACTACAACATTTTATGTCTTCAACAACCCTAGAAAAGTGTATCCTAAACTATGAAACAATGTGGCCTTTGATAAAAGGCCACACTTTTTGAATTTAAGCCACCCACTTACAAGGGTGGCTAAAAGCCCCGTAACCTTAGAATTTCAACAAAACTTTCAAACTGTTGCATTAGCAACTGTGCTTAAAAGTTTTTCCAAAAGGCAAAATGGCCACGCTTTTGCAGGTACACGTCAAAAAGGCCACGCTTTACAGCTACGCTTAAAACTGTTGCCTTACCATCTACACTATCAGATATGGTCGTTTGCTACCATTTGCCCACACACAATATGAAAGTGTGACCTTTTTAATATCTATGTATGACAACACTTTGAAGTGTAGTTTTTGCCCATATTGCATACACAATTTATATGCAACTATTTCTAATTAAAACCCCCAATATTGTTTTCAATAAATAATCTAAGAATTTAAATTAGCTAATAAGTAATTCAAAATTTATAGATTTTCTATACTCAAAAATAAGATGTGTGGTACGACACAACTTATAGAGAGTATTCTAAAGGTGTACACAATAGTTCAATATATTCCACCAATGAATATATTTCATAAAATCAAATATAATGTATTCAAACTTTTACAATTGTTCAAAAACGCTTCATCATCCACTTCAAAAATTTTCACCTCCGTTTCCCTACACAAATAAATTGTGATGGTTATAGAATAAGCAAGAAGTTCCATATTGCAACATTTAATGAAGAGGGAAGAATTTCAATTACAGTAGTTTATATAATCATTCATTCTTTAAATATATGTTATTCCCTACTTGCTCTAGGTTACTAATCTTGTTACTCTCAATTTACTTTTTAGGGGTAATATTCTCAATTTACAGAGTGTACTTACTACTAAGGAACATGGAAAACTACATACTATATTTTTAAAAGAAAATCAAACTACTGAGATGTAGTTTTTATACTTCTTAAATAAAGGATGCATTCATAACCTCAAAATTTTTATTTTAATGTTAAATTAATATGTCAAAATTGTGAAGCAACAGCAACCAGGTGTTCAAAAACCTTGTTTATCAAAAGAAGTTCCAACATATCAGAGTAGTTCTCAATCTACAATTAAATTCATGAGCTTATATCTCTCTCAGAGAGTCAAACTTTATATAGATATGTTTCCAACATGATACTAGGGAAAGATAGCTTCTGCCCAAATAATACGCTAGAAAAACTGAGTAAAGATTGTGCTAGTTAATCCTCTGGATGGTAAATGACTGAAGTAGAGTACTAAGAAATTCAATTATTAAAATTAAGAAAGAAAAACCTATGGATTGTGTAGGTGACTATTTATTAACAAAAAATTCCTCTACTTCTCATCATCTGTGGTACATTCTTAGCCGATGTTATCATATGTATGAAACTATGATTCTCTATAGGTGATGGTTTCCTGCATTGTATTTGAAGTGTTAGAAATGGAATTATAAGACAAAACATCAAGACAAATAAGAAGAATTCTTCTCAATGAAAGCAAATCATTAACTAGGGAGATGAGTGTGATTTCAAGGTTGCAGTGTTATGATTTTGGTTTGACGATAGTTGTGATTGTCGTTCTAATGATGTAGTAGGTTTTCCTCCTCCCATGTTTAAACGTGCTTCTGCAAAGAACATAACAAATGTTAACTGGAAGGGGTGTCTTACGGATTCTCTCTTTAAATAACAATACTATAGTGATGTTGATGAAATCGGAGAGAAGATCATTTAAAGTTGTCCTTGAAAAATGATTGTTAGCTGTGACTAATCACAAACTAAATCATTACTATAGCTTTCTGATTTGGTTGTTCGCAGTTCAAAAGCCGCTTAAAATAGAAAATACCAATGATGATAAACTTCTAATAGTTTTTTTAAAATAAAACACAGTAAAAATCACCAATTAGCATGAGTGAAGCAAAAAAGTACTCGAGTAAGCCAACAACACATGAAAATTAGAAAAAAAAAGGTTTAAAATATGGATGGTCATGCTAGAAATCCGCTAAGACCGTGGTGACATACGCATACAAATCCTTCCTAGACCTATTAGAGAACTAGAGAGAACAACATATACACAAACATTCCAAATAAAATACGATAACAAACATTAGACAAATATAAGCCACAACCCATTAGTACGAGAGTAATGGATTGTGATTGGTTTCTGGGAACAGAAAAACAAGAATGAAAGAGCAAGAGCATAAAGAACATGAGAGTTTTATTGATTAGGTAAAGAGCAACAAGGACGAAAAAGAAGATGGGAACATAAAAAATGCATTTCAAAACTTCGGATATGATAGGAAGGAATAATTGAAAACAAATGTGCATAAATAAATAAACATGATTACAATGTATGATGAAATAAAAAACTATAAAATTTTGATCTTATATATACTTAAAGATATAAAAATTGTTGACATAAAAAGAATTTTATGGGAAAAATATTTGAATAAGATATATGAAATCAAGAATGATATGAAATAGATTTGACAAGAATTAGATATAAGAATGATGAATAGATATATTAACAATTTAAAAATAGATTAGATTAAAATGAATATGACTTTTTAGAAATATTGGATAGATATGGAAAATATTAAGATTATTAAACAATTAATGCAAGAAACTTAGACATGTACCAAGAAACCCAAGATATGGTACATAAATAATAGTTGTAGTAAATAATATTAAAGAAATATTTATGGATTAGAATCATTATCCAAAAGAAATTTATGATAAAATATATTTTATGTATCTATAAACAAAATGTATCGTAATCTATATTGAATTCGCACCTCTAAATGATTCAACACCCCCCCCCCCAATTTGTGTTAATCAAACAATGGTATGAAATTTAGATTTACAAGATTAGTAAAAGAAAGAATAGAATATACGATTTAGAAATCGTCTAAGAATGTACCACTGATGATGAGAAGTAGAAGAATGTACCACAGATGATGAAATCGGCTAACATTTCAATTGTATCTTCATCTTTGTTCTTAGACGTTTTCTAAATCGTATATATCTATTCTTTCTATATCTAATTCTTGTAAATCTATTTCATGCCATTCTTGATTTAATAACACATATTGGGGGGTGCGAAATTCATTAAAGAGGTTCAGAATTCATTATGGAGTAAGATTACTATTTATAGATTTCATAAAAAATTTTATTCAAAAGTTCTTTTGATAATTGTTCTAAATCTAAATATTTCTTTATATGTTTATTATAGAGGTCTATGTATACCATATCTTGGGTTCTTGGTACAGTATAAATTTTCTCTGCATAATTGTGTTAATAAGCTTATATTTCCATTGTTTCTAGCCAAAAATTCAATCGTCATAGTTCATTTTAATCTAAACTAATTCTTAAAATCGTTAGATATCTATTATTCGATTATCTAATTCTTGTAAATCTATTTTTAATACCATTCTTGATTATATTTCTTTATATCATGATCAAAATATTTTCCCATCATAATCTTTTTATGTCAACAATTTCTAATCGTTAAGAATAGAAGTGAAAAAGTTTTATAGCTTTTATCTAATCATACAAAATTTGTAATCATGTTTATTTATTTATGACAGGTTGTTTTCAATTAT
Organism: Solanum habrochaites; assembly: GCA_027704765.1. Taxonomy (NCBI): domain Eukaryota; kingdom Viridiplantae; phylum Streptophyta; class Magnoliopsida; order Solanales; family Solanaceae; genus Solanum; species Solanum habrochaites. The sequence continues at coordinate 56,684 of JAKWJA010000909.1, forward strand.
TCCTTCCTATGATTATAAAATTATTAATTCATTAGTTTATATAAACTAGATATCGTTATCATGTGTTCAAGTCCTACTAGCATCGTTAATTTAGCGGATAACTACTGTTATCAGCGCCTCAAACCTTGTGTTTGTACTCCTTCTACGGCATCCCTCACTTACAGATTTCCATTGTGGGAGGAATTCATAGTGTAGCAGTTTTCTCCCTCTTTCCCGTTTACTAGCAAACTAGAAGTGATGATTCAAAATTTCTAGTATATAATAACTAACATAAACTTAATCAATCATAGATATGATATTCAGAATTATTAAATTAGTTTGCATAATGTAAACAAGATACCCTTGTCTCTGGCTTTTCCTGCCTATTATAAATATTTGACTTGATTTCAGATTTCTCCATTTTTAACTTAGTTTATATCTTTTGTAGAGAGATGATTTTTGAAAGGGTTTTTATTAGCTTAAGCTTTTGTTTGGCATTTCCTGCCTCTCATTTACAATTTGACAATCTATATATATACTAAATTCTAAACCTGCACATAAATGCGCCTACTGTATACTTTACGACAATTTTACAAAACTTTACAAATGATCGCTATACATTGGTCTATTAAAAATTAAAAGCTATCTACAAAGGAATCTTATCTTTTTTGCTTTCGGAAAAGGGCCTAAAATACCCTTGAAGAATTGAAAATGTACAAAATTGCCTTAATGCACCTATGGCACCAAATGCCCTTTTCATCCACATTGGCTCCAAAATACCCTGTCATCCACCTTTGGATTAAAAATTGACCACTTTTGTATTGTTTAAAATAACACTTTAAAAATTTAAAACAATTGAGTTCCAACGCATTGGGTATAAATTAATTATAAACCAACCACTACACAAAAAATACTAACTAAACCTCACCCAATTAATAATCCAATATATTCAAAAAGGATCAGTAAAACACTACTAAAACACTAGTGAAATTATAGATTCTTGAAAAACACATTCAAAAGTATTCGTGAGTCCGAATCGAAGATCCAATTAAATAGGTTGAGCCGCTTATTGGAGGCCACTTCTTTCAAGATTGAAGAGAAACTTTTGATTAAAGGTTAAAGAAGAGAAGTAAGCATCCCGAACTAATTCATGTATTTTTTAAAATATAATTTTTATTTAAAATATGTATTATGTTTTAATTTATATTTTTTGTTTTTTAAAAAAAAAAGTTACATGAAGTAACAGACCTAATTTGAGATGAAGAATAATTAAGATAAACAGAGTAAGACTTGTATGTTTATCGGACTTTTATTTGGACACTTGAAGTATGATAATTTACTTTTATCGATATTTTTGCATCAAATTTTTACATACACTCAATTGTTAATAAGCTCATCTGTGTTTGTTGTTGCACTAATAATGTGAAGGATTATTATTTGAGGGGTTTAATTTGTAATTGGGTGGGTAGTGGATTTGAGTTATACATTATATTAAATAAGTTAAATTATAACAAATAGTTGAGCGGCCACGTTATTTATTTAAATTTTTTTTAATGGTGAAATATAAAACGTAAATAAGTAGTCAATTGATCAAAAAGGTGGCTGACAAGGGTATTTTGACCCAAAGTGTGGGTGGTAGGTAAGGGTATTTTGTAGCCAATAGGTGGATGAAGGGTAATTTTGTACCATTTTCAATACTTAAGGGTATTTTAGGCTATTTTTCCGTATTGTTTTTTAGCTTTGTCTACCACTTATCTTTACATAATTTTAAATTTTCTTTTTATCTTCTGTGCCACCTTATTTCCTTTGTTTGTATCTGCTTTTGTCCTTGCCATCTTTATCTCTTTTTCTCCTCTATCTTTCATCATTATCTTGTTTTATTCCAAATCAACATCTGGTATAACGTTATCTTCTCCATTGCATTTGGAAACATCTGTGATCTGGGTTAATTTGTGCCCACTAAGTACATATCTTTCATAAGTCTCTGAGATAAAGTTCCCTTCCGAATGCTCGTTTTGTAGGGTGTCCTATGGCTTTTAATAATTGATAAAAGCACGTTGAACTTCACCCATATTCTGTTTCTTAATTACCTTTATTTTGAATTATATCATAAACTGACTACTCCCTCAGCGGTAATAACACCATAGAAATTTCAAATTGTAAATATCATGCCTAAGTCTGTACTGAAGTTGAATACCCCCCCTATACCATTTTCTTTATATTGGCATAAAAACTTGGTATTTATTATTTAGGCTATTCATTCTGAATCCAATATATTCCTAGCTATGATCATATCTTTTGTCCACGATCCTATCTCTAAAACTTGAATGGAGATTTTACATCCATATACATATTTCAGTTGGTGCTGATAAAACTTAATATAAAATAACGTTCCATTTTGGAAACTCACTTTTAATATGTAATAAATGCTTTGTATAACAATGAATTACATGATTTCTTCTCTTATCATATGTACCATATTGTACTTAGTTAATCAATAAATGTAACATGGTCTTACTAGCGTAGCACTAGTTTTGGTTGCTGCTATAAGTCTATGGGATCTTGTAATTTTTGAGTTATATAGTCTTGACTTGGATCTTTGGTTTGGTCGGACTGGGTTGAGATTTTAAATAAGTTTGGATGCTATATATATTTTCAATGTAGTTGTTAATATAATTGTCATATCTTTTCTTTTCACTCTGGTTTTGCATATCACTGCATGGGTAGAAGTTTGTGGTTCTAGGGTATGTATTTGTTTTGGGTTGTATTATGTATTGTGAATAAATGGTTTACAAATAAAAAAAGACTGGTTTTTTAAATTTGTATGTTTGGGGTTTTCCAACTGTTATGCTTGTACCTGCACCTGTATTTAAACAAACATGTCACGACCCAAAACGATGCAGCCGCGACTAGCCACCACACTTATCGTACAGTGAGAGAACCAACAATTTGAAAACCCAACATGTACCAATATTTCAACAATTAATGACAAAAAATATAATGCGGAAGACTCAAAACTCATAAGAAAAAATCATTAATAATTCTAAAAACTCAAACTTTCATTACCAATTGGGAAGTCATCACATCAAGAACCTCATTCCTCAAATTTCTACTCTAAGAGTATCCTAAGAGAATAAAAAAGTAAAAGGAAAGTCCATGTCCGGAAACTTCAAAGACATCAAGACGTGTGAAGAAGAAAACTCCAGCCGAGATAGGAATAATAGCTCACCTGAAATCAGACATGCTAAGACTGCTAGATTGAGGACGAGTCGAAGTAAATGTGCACTTGCTGCACTACACAAACCAACAAGAAGGAAATAAAAGTAGGTGTCAGTACAACGAACACGTACTAAGAGTATTCATCGGCAACTTCAAAATAGAAAGCCAATATATATCAAATAAATATTGTAAATCAACTACAATTACTCAACACAGTGCAACAAACAAGTACAACGAAACCTATGGGCAGCAGAATCAAGCGCACTTATGAGACTCAAGCTCCACACATTACTCAGTTGGGACCTAGGTTCTTCGAAATGAGTATATTAAACATGATTCAAGATTTCTTCTCTTTATTCTTATCGTTGTCGGAAGGGGACACTACGAGCCAATAATACTACGTGTCGGAACGTGACACCCGATCCCCTAATACTACGTGTCAAAACGTGTGACACCGATCCCATAATACTACGGTCAGAACGTGACACGACCTAATCTCATTGTTTTTTTCAGCAAGTCTTCGTTATGCAAGGCGTCATCTTTCCAGAGGAGGATTCAAGATTAAGAGTCACAATCAAACATTAAAAAACACACAATCAAGCATATAGAAGACTTTACAATACCACCCCATACATATCATCGCTATTTGAGTTTCATAATATAGCATAAACCATACATACGTCAACGATGAATCGCGAGGTTCAAGCAAGTTACTCTCACTGCCTTTGCTTCCTCTTCGCTCTCTTTCTCGCTTTGTCTCCCTCTCTTCCTGGTATTTTTTATTTTTCCTCTCCAAATTCTTTTTCTTTTTACCGAATTTTATCATATAAATCAATTGATAAAAGATTATAAAAGTAACCCACTATTGTTTAAAGGTTACCTCTTAACCCCAAAGTAACTGACTTATTAAACTACCCCACTAATTTCATGAGTTTGTCAGTAATAGTCAAAAAAAAACACCCATTAAAAAACTTTAGCGGAATTCCGAAAACCACCCCCTTTTAAAAGTGAGGTTACGCGACCCTGTGACGGCCAGTCGTGTCTCTGACGGTCGTCCTGCAGGTCCGTCACAAAGTTTAGAGAATTAACTTTTCTACAGGTTTGTGACGGTCGTCGTATTACGACGGTCCGTGTACTGTTCCGTCGTTGAAGTTAGAGAGGTCACGCTCCCAGTATTACCTAGATTTAAGTTGGAAGTGTTTTTGGACGAAGGACCTCGACGGTCCTCGTGGACCATGAGGTACGTCGCCTGATCCGTTGACCCAGTCAGTTCTTTCAAAAGAATCTACAGCTCGAATCGACTAAACAGGTTTTTACAAAAAATATGGGTTTTAGGGAGTTTCCCACCGTCTCTTTTATCTCTGGAATGTACCGTCTTTCAATCGACGTAGCTCCGCAGGTTTTATAGGCATGCTGCTGCCGTTCAATTTGATTTAGATTATCAGGTTAATTCATAGTCTTATCTTTTATCTCTTGTCCATATATTCCACTTAGTACCAAAGTGTAGTAAATGGCTTTGAGTAGCTTTTCAATTTGTATCTTCTCTTTGTTCCAATCGAGTAGCTTGCCTTGAGAAGTCGTCTGCAAACACCATTCTTATTGTTTTATCACTTAATTGTAAATGACTGTTTAATATATTAAAATTAAAGGTAATATATTAATACAATCTTCTAATTTTTCGTTGTTACTGAATCTTGTATTTTTCTTGTAAAAAACCATTTACTGTGTATTATCCGTATCACAATAAATTTGTTATAACAATATATGACTCAAATGCTGAATAAAACATTATATATGAAAATAATTCTTTACTAGTTAATTCTATTTTATTTCAGTTATTGTAGTGTGCCTGAATAATATCTTAGGTTATCTAGAATTATCACTATATTTATATTTAAGACTTCTCCATAACGTTCACTTGCAACGATTCTACTATATAAAAAATTTTTACTTCATCCGGAAAAATATAATTTTTTGTAATGTTTTACATAATAATTTTATCTTTGTATTTGTGTTTGATCTCGATAATCAAAATGTTTATTTCTTTAAAATCTTTCTAGATTTGGTGTAATGGTTTAATTTTTGCTAATTTGTTTAATTTCTCTTACTGGTAACTAATCTGAAAAGGATTGTAATTCTTTTTTGTATCAATTGTTCATTCGAGGTTATTATTTTTTGTACTAATGCGTTTGCATTTTTATTCCATTTTTTATCTATTGATATTCCATAGAAATTCTATTTGTTTTTTATTACCTCTGCTTTCTTTGTACTTAAAAACTTATTCCTGAGTGTGGTATATACGATAAATTGTTTCTAATAATCTTAGGTGTTCATCTTGTGTTTTGAATATATTAATATTCATCAATATATACAACAATTTCGAGTTGTTAAAATAGTTTATCCAAAAATGTTGAAATCTAACTGGTGCCACTTTTATATCCACATGGTAATACATTCATTAATAACAATCCTTGGTGGTTACTGTGAAATGCCTATTAAAGGTTTTTTTGATTTTCTTTAAACATTAAATGATTTTAAATCCAATTACTATCAATTTATTGCAGTAGTATATCCTTGTATTTGTCTATCTTTAATATTTTTTTTGCTTTAGAATAATTTATGGTTTAGTTTTGCATTTAAATTTTATTAATCAATTACCATTCTAATTTTCCTCTTTTTTGTTCAATATTTTATTAACAATAATGCCGGGATTATTAGGTTTACTAGTATTTTCTTGTATAGATCCATTTTTTTAGTAATTCACTTATATTATTTTAAAGTCATTTAAATCGTAAAATTATATTTTAATGTTTTGCATTATTGTACAATTTTGTAACGATCTGTCTGTCGTTTGAGTAGTAGAGTTATTCTGGTAATAACGTCTAAGTCGACGGATCCCACGACAAACCGTCATGGTCACAAAGGACGGTCGAGGGGGGTCTCGTTCCCAAAAACACTTAGAATCTGAAAATTTGGGGGTACCACATAGATCGACTCTACTGAGCGTAACGAACGGAAATGGCAGGACGGACCGTCGTTGGCACGACGGACCGTCACAAACCTTTCCACAGGATTGAGTTCATGAACTCTGTTGATGACTATACCAGCCGGACCGTCGTAGGCACGACGGACAGTCAAGGCGGCGTAACCACTGACGGGTCGGATTTCTGTTTGTTAAAGTTTTTTTAAGGTCGTTTTGGACTATTCATGCTTTGTAAAATATAAAGTTGTGTTATGTTAATAATTCAATACTGGGGGGTGTTGTACGGAGACAACCTTGAAAAATAGTGGGTACTTTTACCATCTTTTATAACGTAATTATATGCTTAATTAGGGTAAAAGAGAAAGGGTTTGATAGAAAAATAGAAAGAAACGAGAGAAGAAAGAAATGATCGAGGGGAGAGGGAGAAAACGAAGAGAAACAAAGACTTTGAGGGGGAATAGCTTGCTTGATCAGAATTCTTCGTGGAGGCAGGGTTAGGTGTTATGGTTTTATTGCTATTTCGTAGAAATCTTAATAGCGAATGATATGTATTGGGTAGTATTGTAAAGTCTCCTATATGCTAATTGAGTGCATGCATGATGTGATAATAAATGTGATGATTAGCATGATGAGCTGTTGGATCTCAAACCTTACAAACCTCATGTAATGATTGATGCTTGGCATAAAAAAGCTTGATCAACTAAAAGAATGAGGCGTAATGGATCGGGGTGTCACGTCCGACACCAGGATGTAAATGGAGTCGGGTGTCACGTTCCGACACCAGGATAGTATCTGGATCGGAAGTGCACGTTCCGACACCAGGATGTATAGGATCGGAGTGGGTCACGTTCCGACAGCCAGGATAGTATTATGGATCGGAGTGTCAGTTCCAAAACCAGGATAGTAAGATGGATCGGGTGTCACGTCCGACACCAGGATAGTATATGGATAGGTTCCGAGAGAAGCAAGAAGTGTCACGTTTTCGACACCAGGATTAGAAAGAGAATGAACTGGGAATATGTTAATGTATTAATCTAAAGAACCTGTTTCCCAAAAAGGAGTATGGGTGGAGGTTGAGTCCTCATAGAGGCATTTTGTCTTTGTCGTAAATTGATCTTTATAACTGTGGCTATAACATGTTAAGCATTTAGTTGATGTCATGTTATTATCTTAAATATTGTTTCTTTTTTGAGGATGGACGAGATACCTACTCAGTTACTTATGCCGTTGACTGACCCCATACTGTATGGTTTTCATGTAATTGTGGAGTGCAGCAAAACGTGCCATCGTCTTCAAATCAACCGCCCAATTATAGCCAGTCGTCATCACGTCAGGATATCAGGGTGAGCTACGCTTCTAGCGTGGATGGATCGTCTTCGTCATTGTCTTGATGCCTTGAAAGTTCCGGCAGGACTAGCTGGCCTTATTATTTTAGCTTACTAGATATTCTTAGATTAGTAAAGTGAGGATAGATGTCTTAATGTGATGACTTCCAAAATTTTGTGGGAATATGATATTAAATTTGGAAGTTATTAATTGGATTCGTTAATGAGTTTAAGTCTTCCACTTTATTTTCTGTTTATTATGGTGAAATGGGGGGGTTAGATTGGTTGAGTTCGCTCACATACTATGATGAAGTATATGGGTACCACTCGCGACCTTTTTGGGGTCGTGACAATCTGGTATAGAGCATTAGGTCGTTCGGTCTCATCACACAAAGAACGAGAGTCTAGTAGAGTCTGAAGGGAAACGGTAGGGGGAACCTTTGCTTTCTTTGAGAAGCTATAGGACTTTAGGAAAATTCCATTCTTTTTTCTTCGTCTATTACTTGATCCAATTGTATCTAGGTGGATACAATGGTCATTGACCATTCTTCACTCTATTTCGCAGATTTGGTTAGAACTAAGCACAACTGCGCCAACACAAAACCGGCTAAGACAAGAGGCGTTTGAGCCAGGCCACTGGGGCTGTAGACTCAAGAGGAGTAGGGCAAGAGGCCCGTGGTAGAGGTCGAGGGACGTGTCCTCTAGAGGAAGAGGACAAGCCCTGGGCCCATCGAGTACGAGGGCGGTGACTCCTCCACCCGACTGAGAAGTAGTAATAGAGGGTGAGGAAGGGAAAAAATGAGCAAGGCAGAATGAGATTACCACCCCAACTACCCCAGAGCAGTGATAGTCAAGGTCTGCTTCTCTTAGCGGGTTATCTGACCCAAGGCAAGACACCTCCAGGGTTTTTTGCACCAGCACCTCATGTTCCGGAAAGTACAACAGGCAGTGCGGGGGCTCCCCGCATAGAGCCTCATGGGAATAGCACGTTTCTCGATTTTGACTACAGGGACTAATAATGACAAGTGTCAGGCACGAACTTTCAGGAAGTTCTTGAAATGAAACACCTCTGTCTACAAGGGTGCTGAATCTGAGGGATGCCTACGATTTTCTGGTGATGCAGAGATACTACAAAATGGGCATTTTAGTGGAACGATTTGCGTGGAGTTTTGTAACCTATCAGTTTCAGGGAAAACGCCCAACAAAATGTGGTGGCGGTCCATATGTTGCGTGTCAAACCAGCACAGGCAACACTATGACTTGGGGTCATATCTAGCTATTATGGAGAAGTATTCCCAGGACCTGAGTGATAGGAGGAGGGTGAAGTTCTTGCGCCTAAAGCAAGGCAAGAGTCGGTGATGCGTATGAGGCAAGTTCCGGGTAGTAATCTAGGTATTTGCCACCCAGCTTGTTTCAGTCCAACAAAGATCGGATCGCCCGTGCTAAAGGGGTTGAGGATCCAGATTTACGGATTTCAGCCTTGAAGGTAGCGGCTTACAGCGAAATCCTTTCAGGAAGTGGTTAGACTTCGTGATAGAGGTGGTGGAGGGAGTGAATCCAGAGACTTCACATGGCATCGACATCTAAAAGTTTTCGTAATGGAGGTGAGTTTAATGGTTCTTTACTCCAAGGGCAGGGTTCAGGAGTTAATCAAGGCCCGACCTATTTAGTCTTCACTGCCAGATGAGGTGGGGGTCCACCGCCCAGACTAGTCAAACATTCTCATAAGTATGGAGGTTATCCCAGACTTCGTCGTTCCACAGAGGAACCGTATGCTTGAACCAGAGAGTGTTATGGATGTGGAGAGATCAGACATATTAGGAGGGTTTGTTCAAAAAATAAAGTTACAGGGACCCCCACTAGCAGAGGGTAGAGGTGGTCATGGGAGGAGGCCCGCATGTCTGGTGAGGACGTGGGGGCCGATCGGTAATGGTGGTCCACCAAGAACGGCTGGGGGTGACGGAAAAAGGGGAAAAGGGAAACACTACGCAGTGCAAACATTGGTAGGGGCAACGTGCAGACAGGTAAGATGGGCCCATGTTACGCTTTCCCTAGGCAGTCGGAAAGAGTGAGGAAATCAGATGCTCTTAATCACAGGTAATTTTTGGTTTGTGTGATTGCCATGCTTTCGTATATTTGATCCTATCTCCACATTTTATATGTATCTTCCGCATATTTATACTGGCCTTATTTTAAATGTGGAATTGCTTGACGTGCCTATTGTGTTTCTGTTTATACTCCGGTGGGGTTTGAGTTGTGATAGTTGAAAAAGTATTATAGGTCTTGGTGCTGGTGACTTTTGCGGGAGCAAACTATGTAGACTGGTATCTTAGAAAGGTTTATTCGAGTAATTATGGGTATGATGGCTTTCTCCAAATTTTGCAATCTTTAGATTGTAATGTAAAATGTAAGGTTTGCCAAGCATGTGACAGATCCGTTAGTGTGGGAGGGTGACTACACTTCCACTCAGTTCGATTAATCTCCTGTTCTTCGTTGCTAAGAGAAATGGCTAGTAAAGGGTGTTTATCTTTCTGGCACACATCAGGGATGACAATACACCCCAATTACCTTCAATTGTGTCGGTTTCGGTTAGGGGGGGGGGGTCCGTGAGTGGTTTCTGGATGTGTTCCTGCAGCCTTTCTGGTTATGCCACCGGATAGAGATATTGACTTTTGCATTTGATTTCTGGAGGGGGTACCGCCCATGTCCATACCCCCTTATAGAATGGCGCCAGCAGGAGTGAAGGAGTTGTTAAAGGCCAAACGTCAGAATTGTTAGGAAAAGCTTATTAGACCAAAGGTGCCACCCCTTGGGGTGCCTCCGTGGTTTTATTTGTGGACGAAGAAAGCTGGGAGTTTCGGATGTGCATAGATACAGGCAACTAAAATAAGTAAATGTTAAGAACAAGTATACTCTTCCGCATTGATCATTTGTTCAGATCAGTTACAGGTTCTGTACCTGCTCTCAAATCGATTTGGAGGTCTGGGTATCATCAATTGGAAATACGGGGCAACGGAGGTGCCCAAGGAATGCTTTTCGGACAGGTACGGGCAATATAGGAGTTCTTAGTAATGTCTTTTGGGTTCTTTAAGAATGCCCCTGCGCTTTTATGATCTTGATGAAGGGGATTTTAAAGCCCATATATGGATTCTCTTTGTGATGTTTCATTGATAATATAATGGTATACTCAAAAGAGCAAGAAAAGAACATGAGGAGCACTTGAGAATTGTATTTGGAAAGTTGAGGGAGAAAAAGCTTATGACAAATTCGCCAAGTTGAGTTTGGCGGATTCAGTTCACTTTTGGGGCAGTGGTTTCTAAGGATGGATGATGGTGGGATCCTTCCAAGATCGAAGCAGGTGAAGAATTGGGTACGACCCACTCATTCAGAGAGGTAAGGAGCTTCTTGTGGCTGAGCTAGCTACTACTCGACTTTGTCAAGGGATGTTCCTCTGTTGCTCCCGATTGACCAAAATTTGACAAGCAAAGTGTCTATTTGTATGGTCGGACGGGCGAAGAAAGATTTCATAGCTCAAGACTTGTTGACACTGCAACCATCCTTACCCTGCCAGTGGAAGGTAAGAATTTCGTTGTATTGTGATGCCTAAATTCTGGTTGGGATTGCAGTGCTAATGCAAGACGAAGAATGTAGTAATTGCTTATGCTTCGAGGCAATTAAGGTACCTGAACGTAAATTATCCGACCCACGATTTGGAGTTGGCTGCGGTGGTAGGTTTGCATTAAAGCAATGCGAGACACTATCTATCTGGGGTTAAGTGTTGAAGTTCTATACGGATCATCGTAGTTTACAATAGTCTTTACTCATAAAGATTGAATTTTAGACAGAGGGAGATGGATGGAAACTATGAAAGGACTACGATATCACTCTCCGTATTCATCGGGAAAAGAAAAGACTATGTGGCAGATGCTTAAGTATAAAGGCAGGAGGAAGCATGGAAGTCTAGTCACTTGCAAGTTCTAGACGCAATGCTAGAGAGTGCAGGGACTTGGGCTAATAACTTATGAGGTAGAGTAAAAATGGGGTAAAAAAAAATTTGAGATGGTAGTGGGGTAGGTAAAGGGGTGGTTTAAAAATGAGAATAGAAAAAAATGAGAAATTGAGAAGGGAGAAATGAAGGAGTGTTAAAAAATAACAAAAAATTGAGAGAAAAAAAAGGCGGTAAATAAACACGGGAACGGATAGAGAAGAGAAAGGAAGGAGAAAAAGGAAGGGAGAAGAAGGGAAAAAATTTGAGAAAAAAATAAAAAAAGGAGAAAAAATGAAGAATGAGAAAACAAAATGAGAAAAAACATGAAATGAGAATGAGGAAAAATTGAGAAAAAAATTGAGAAGGAAAAGGGAGTAAGAGAAAGGATGGAAATGGTAGTAATGGGGGGGGGGTAGGGGTAGTAAAAATAGAAAAGTGGTAAAAAAAATGAAAAATAAATTGAGAAAGACGAAAAAATGTGAGAAGAAAAAAAGGTGGGGGTGTTGTGGTAAAAAAAAAAAAAAACAACACAGGAGAAGGTAGAAAAAAATGAAGAGACTTGAGATAAAAGGATGAGATGAGATAGAAAAAGGATTTAGAAACAAGGAGAAATAGGGCGATATTTGAGAAGACAATGAAAATGAGAGAAAGGAGACTAAAAAAAATGAGGAAGAAAGACACTGAAAAAAACAAAAAAACAAATGAGAAGGAGAAGATGAAATGAAGAGAAAGAAAGGAGAAAATGAATGAGAAGAAAGTAAGGGAACAAAAAATGAAAAAAAATGAAAAACTGAATTTAATGAGAAAGAAATGAGGAAAAAATGAGAGTAAAAAAAAATGTGAAGAAAAAATTGGTGGTAAAAAGTAGGTATAAAAGTGTAGGGTAGTGGTAAAGGGGTAAGGGCGGGTGCGTGGTAAAAAATTTGAGGTTTAAAAGGTAAAAAAGTAAAAGTAGTATAAGGGTATGGTAAAAAAAAAAATGAGCAGAGAAAAAAAAAAGAAAAAAATGAAGAAAAAAAAAATGAAGAAAAAAAAAAAAATTGAAAAAAAAAAAAAAAAAATGAGAAGGGATGAATTTTTGTCCTGTGTGGAAAGCAAAAGTCTTCCTTTACTTGATAAGTAAAGGAAAGCAGTTTTACCGATGAGAAACAGATCCGAATACGAACGATAAGGTGTTGCGATGAGGGCTAAAGAAGCAAAAAATCGATGAGGGGAAGGTGTTTTGAGAATTAAGGAAGGTTGTATAAGGTGATGTGACCACGTGTCGATGATTGATTCACACTATTCTATAGAGGCTCATAGTTCAAAGTATTCTATTCATCCCTGGTACAACCAAGAGTGTATCGTGATCTAAAGCAAACATTTTTGGTGGAGTAGGATTGAAGCGTGACATTGTTGATTTTGTTGCTTAATTCCGGAATTGTCAGCAGGTAAAAAGTGATGACATCAGAGGACCTTGGGGGAACTGCAGAGATGCCCATTCCTGAAGGAATGGGAGCGAATTGCAATGGATATCGTTGGTTGGTCTTCACAAAAGACAATTGGGTAAGTATGATAAATTTGGGTAATTGTTCGATTGCATGGAGTTCCACTTCCATATATCAGATAGAGTACGAAGTTTACTCTAGTTTTGAAAAACTTGCATGCCGAATTAGGTACTAGATTGGATCTTAGTACCGCACTTTCATAACTCAGGACCGATGTCAGTCCGAACGCGACGATTCAGGATTGGAGGAGATGCTTCGGAGGTGATGATAGAATTTGGTGGTCATTGATAACTTCTTACCCTTGGCAGGGAGTTCTCATACAATAATAGCTATCACCAAGTATTAATATGGGCCCCATTGAGGCACTGTATGGGAGAAGATGTCGGGTCTTCCTATTTGGGTGGTTTATGCATTTGAGGTTAGATTGGTACTGACCTTCTGAGAAGAATCGTTAGCTAAAGTGAAATGCATTCAAGCAAAAGCTTTTAGCAGCTCGAGAGGCAGAAAGGAATATGCAGATCGAAAGTGATGAGACTTAGAGTTCATGGGAGGGTGACAGTTTTGTGAAGGTTTCACCCGGAGGGTGTGATCAGTTTGGTAAAGAGGTAAGTTAAACCAAGGTATATTGGACCATTGGAAGTACTTAAACGAGTAGGAGAGGTAGCTGATGAATTAGCCTTAACTCCAGGACTGTCAGGGTTGCACCGGCTATGGTTATTTTAATGTGTCTATGCTGAAAAGGTACCAGTAGGGAGTGGAAATTCCATTAGTCGTTGGGATGAGTTCTTCTGATGAGAATTTGTCTTTATGAGGAGGAGAACCTGTTGCTATTCCGTAAGTTGAGATCAAGGGAGATTGCATCCATCAAAGTTCAATGGAAGAATAGACCAGTTGAGAGGTCCACTTGGGAGAGGAGGAGGGCTGTGATATGCAGAAAGCATACTTGCACCTGTTTAAAATTCAGGTACTCCTATTCGTCCCTTTGTTTTTCTTCTTGTGATCGTTCGAGGACGAACGGATGGGAAATTGGTTATCCATTGTAACGACACATGTTAGTCGTATTGGCACGTAGAGTTTTCTGGTTAATAATTCTAAGTCGAAGGACCCCCGATGGACCGTATGGGTCATGAAGGGACGTCGAGGGGGGGGGTCCGTGCCAAAACACTTAGAATGCTGAAAAATTTGGGGGTACTGAGATAGGGACTCTTTGAACGTCACAACAGAATGGCAGGATGGACCGTCGAGGGACCGGACGGAAAGTCACAAACCTTTCACGGATTTAGTTCTAAACTCGTTGACGACTTGCAGGATGGACTGTCGTAGGCATGACGGACCGTCAGAGGTGCGTACCCCTCACCGGGTAGGAGTTCTGTTAATGGGATTTCAAGGCCGTTTTGGGATATTTCGATTATAATTATTAAAGTAGTTTTTGTTTGGGGTGTTTTTTTTTTTTGGTTAATGTTATAATTCAATTACTGGGGTTAAAGGGAAAACCTTGGAATAAATGGGTACTTTTACCATCTTTTTACTAATATATGATTAATTAGGGTAAAGAAGGAAAGGGTTGAATAAGAAAAATAGAAAGAACAGAGAGGGAAGAAGCAACGACCGAGAGAGGGAGGGACAACGAGAGGAAATCAAAAACTTTGAGGAATAGCTTGCTTGATCACGAATTTTCGGGGATGTAGGTTATGGTTTTGTATTTTGTTAGTAACTCTTAGAGCGAATGATATGTATGGGTAGTATGCTAAAGTCTCCTATATGCTTAATGTGTGGATGCATGATGTGATTATTAATTGTGAGAAATTGCATGATGAGGCTAGTGCATTATCAACCTTAAAAACCTCTTGTTAATGCTGTGTCTTGGCATAAAAGAAGCTTGAGAACTAAAGAATGAGATTAATGGATCGGTGGGTCACGTCCGACACCAGGATAGTAAATGGGATGGGTGTCACGTTCCGACACCGGCTAGTATATGGATCGGGTGTCACGTAGAAACTAGAATAGTATATGGATCGGAGGATTCACGTTTCGACACCAGGGATAGTATCTGGATGGAGGTCACATTCCGACACCAGGATAGTAGATGGATCGGGGTTCACGTTCCGACACCGGATAGGATCGGATCGGAGGTTTCACGTTCCGGACACCAGGTATTAGTAAAGAGAATGAATCTTGGAATATGTTAATGTACTTATTAATCTAAAAGAAACCGGTTCCCAAAAAGGGGTATGGTGTGAGGCTTGAAGTCCTCATAGATGCATTGGGGTTGTTGTAACTGATTCTATACTTGTTGCTATCACCTGCTAAGCTTTAGTGATTTCATGTATTATCTGAATATATTGTTTCTATTGGCGATGTTGGTACGATGATACCTACCAGACATTGCCTCTTTTAACTGACCCCTACTTGTCATTTGTTTTCCTTTGTTATTGATGGGTGGAGCAAACGTGCCATCGTCTTCAACTCAACTGCAACTTAAGCCGTCTTCATCACGTCAATTCTAAGGTTGAGCTAACGCTTCTGCTGGATGGATCTTCTTCTCATGGTCTTGATGCCTGAAGTCCGGCATAGACTAGCTGCTTATTTATTTTTTTTCGCTTCCTAGAGATATCTTAGATTTAGAAATTGAGGATAGATGTTATTGTGGTTGATGACTTCAGATTTTGGGGTGCTGAGTATTAAATTTTAGAAGTGATAATGGATGCGTTATGAGTTAATGAGTTTTAAGTCTCCGCTTTATTTTCTGTTTATATGGTTGAAATAGTTGGGGTTAGATTGGTTGGTCGCTTCACATACTATGATAAGTGTGGCTTACACACTTCGCGGACCCGTTTTGGGTCGTGACAATTTTTCATCAATCAGTAATTTTAACTTCTTGTTTTATGTTTTTCCCATCCTTGTAAAGGATCTTGGTATATTAATAGTCTAATTTTTCTTTGAGTATTTTTACTATCTTATAAAAGATATAATAATTCTATTATAGGGGCCTTCTTTTATAGTGTTCTTATTTTTGTGTTAATTTTTTAACTGCCTTTAATCCATTCTGATTGTTTTTCTTCTTTTGTACCTACTATTTTTGCTCACATCTTTTTTACATGGTGTTGTGAACACACTTTGTTTATGATTAGTATATTCGAATTAAATTTCTAAAAATGGTGCTATCCTTAATACCATAACTTGTGTTACATGTAAAAAATATATATTTCATCTACAGTTAATATGTTATCCATATTCGTATTTTTATATTTTTTGCCTTGTACGTTGATAACAACTTCCTTTTATTATTAAAATCCTAGTCCTACATATGGTTAGTTTTTAATTTTTCAAATTTTTCTTCTGGTATGGGTAAACAATTGTATTTTTTAAATATATTATCCTCTGTCCTGTATCTTCATGGTATAATATATGTTATAATATCCTTCATTATTTATTTCATGAGTATATAGATATTTTCATGATATTTTTTATATTAAAGTCCTTTTTTAGTCACGACCCAAAATAGGTGTGATGGCACTAGTCTAAATCCAATCAAGACAAAGCAGCCTTCTTAAAACCCAATATCGAACGAAGTGACGGGAAGTAGTAAGAATGGGACAATCCAACAACCAATTTCATAAACAAACCCAGTATATTTATCAATCCCCAAAATATGTTGTCACATGCACAAGCCTCTAATGTAAAATATTAGAATTGAAATAAAATAGAAGTCTAAAATGAAGTGTATTCAAGTAAAAACAAAAAGTCATAAACTGGAGTAGGAAGTTAGCGGAGATGACAAGCAAACTACCATAACAATCATTACAAGATGCCTCGGGAAACGAAAGAATGGAAGTATCACAAAATCCAGGCCTCGAACCACAAAAATTTGTAGAAAGACGAAAGTGGTGAGTACCAAACCCAACGCGGTACCCAACCCAAGCAAACCTCTAATAACACAAGTTAAGTGAACAAAATACGGGGTACTCACTTAAACCCTATATAAACCTCCACGCTACAGTCTAAAAGTTTCCAGTTCTACCAAACACCCCAACTGAAAACCAAACTTTATCGGTTTACACATGATCAAATAACAAATCAATATTCAACAGTCACAAGCTTCACAGAGAACAATCACAAGATCAGCAAAACACACATTCAAATTCATTAAATATCAATGTGCAAATGCAATGAGATGCAATGTCAAGTATGGGTCTTGCATGTTTCCCTAAGAGACACACCAGTTGTATTCAGTCTAGGACCATGGGGGACATATCTGTCCATGCATCTGTCGCGGAGTACGACACGACCCTCGATAATAGTGTAACCATCGTGGACACGCAATACGGTCCCTGGGAAATATAATATCCATCACGGCGCGTGATACGACCCTCGAAATGATTACATCCTTATTCCAAATATCTCAGATAAAATGCCAATTGACATGCTCAAATGAAAATGAGGGAGATAACCATTTGATAACCAAAACACAATTTACAGCAAGGAATACAACAATAACAATAGTCAACAAGTCTCCAAACGTTCTCAACACCACCAAGGAAATACACTAACTTATTACGCTGAACAAGAAGTGTAGAAATCATTGCCTTAACACTTCGAATTAATCACTCTGGGACTTGAGCTTCCCTTCTGTGAGCTTCCAAATCGATAACAATCATGAAAGTATATACATTCACAATAAGTGTCAGACACAACAACAATCACACTTTTGTTGTGTTTAATCTTGACCTCAAAATTTCACCTAAAATTATAATCAAGTTCGTAATTCTTGATGCCAACAAACATTTCAACTTTTATATTTCCAAAATTCCAAGTCTAAGGTGAAGTCCCTCCTTTTTTTTCTTCAATACAAACTCTTATAATCCACCAACAAATTAATTATCGATCTTAGTATAAAAACTTAAAGTAACAAGTATGCTAACAATAGGAGGATATTTATATAAGATTTTACTCTCCAAGAGTTTCCATTCTAGTCAAAGGGTTAATCAGTAGAGGGTCACTATCCTTATACAGGTCACAATTCACAAAATGACCAAATTGATAGATAGAGTGGTCCTGCCAATCACTTCCGACAACCCAATGTAATAATATTTTTTTTTATTAATGTAAAAAAATAAAGAAAAGAAAAATTAATGAAATAAAAGAAAAGAAAATATTAATAAAGTTGATGATTTTACGAATTTGAAACAAAAATGAAAAAAAAAAAAATATGCGATTTTAATATCGCATCAACATTTTGCCAAACACACACAATATTAGATCATATCTTGGCAATCATTGCACAGATTAGGTTATTATTATTCTTTAAGAGAATTTTTTTTTAAAAACCATCAAAAAACTATGTATATTTATAATTAAAAGTTTAAAGGTTGGTATTCTTTTTTTCCTACCATTCCTGTTAATATAAACATATGTGGGCAACAATTAAGAAGAACATTAATGGCAGGGGGGGAGAAATACTTGGGCCAGTTCGAGCCTCATGCGGGGAAAATCCCTTCGCCCCCCTTTTTTTCCCATTTTTTTTTTTAATATGTAAGCCTAAAAGTGTAGTTTACCCACATATTTAATTAAAATAGGCTAAAGAGTACTAGGGTCTTAAATAAATTATCACGTTAGCCCATTAAAACATCGATTAATTAACTAAAGGTTAAGCAAATATTCAAATTTACAAAATGACTCCGGGTCAATTACATTATGCCACCACTAAAAATCATATTCGTCCTCGATCATAGAGTAAAGTAATTATTGAAGTTCAAAAAGTTGAGGATATCTGGCACACATGTCAGGACTTAGTCTCCCAAGTCTGCCTCTCCCACTGATCGGTGGCTTCCATTTGCACCGTCACTGAAGCAATCTCTGTGGGTCCTAAGCTTTTTCGAATTTATTTGCACTATCATCAAATTAGATATAGGCTCCTCCTCAAAATGCCAAGTCTAGACCCAACTTCACAGAGGTCAAGTGAAGGCACATGAGATTTATCGGAATATAACTTCTGAAGCATAGAGAGACAGGAAAACAGGATGATGAACTGCCGAACAAACAGGTCGGCAAGGCCACTTATAGGCCACCTCCCACTCGGTCAAATTCTAAAAAGGTACAATGAACCTAGGGCTAAGCTTGCCCTTCTTCCAAACCTCATCACACCTCAGGCGGTGAACTCGGAGCCAAAACTGATCACCTCCTAAACACTAAGGCTTCTACTTCCGGCTACTAAATCTTCGGCGACTCTTGCGCTGTCAAACAGTCTATAATGAATTATACGGGACTTGTTCCCTAGCATCTCGAAGCAAGTTGTATCCAAAGAGTCCATCCTCCGCCGAATCGACGAATCAAACCAAACACTAGGAGATCTAACAGTTTACAAACACAATGCCTCAAAATGGGGCATTTGGAACTAGAGTTGATAATTGTTATTATAGGAAAACTCCGCTAAGGTAAATGGTTCAATCCCATCTTACACCAAAAATCGATCCACCCCACGCTAGAAGCATATTGCCAATACCTGAATGGTTGCCGCTCAGATTGACCATCTGTCTGAGGGGAAATGTCGTACTCAATGAATTTAGGTACCCAAACCAGGTGTAATGCCTTCTAGAAGTAAGAAGAAATAGGGAACCGCGATCTGATATGATAGAACAGGAACTCCATGTCGTCGCACCAATCGTAAGATTATAGTTCGCGAACTTTCTTATGGAAGTACTTTACCCGAACCGGGATGAAGTGGGTAGACATGGTCATCCTATCAAACAACAACCCAACTAGAGTCATAACCCACCACTGGTGGTAGGCATAACCCACAACCAAGTCCATTAGTAATCCGCTCCCACTTCCAAGTAGGAAAGGGCCTCCTCTGAGATACCATCCCCGGGCCGCTGGTGCTTCACACTGGACTTGCTCGGCAAGTCAAACACTCGAAACAAGTCTGAAAATATCTTCGTCCTCCCACAAACCACCAGTATGCTGGCTCGGATCATGATACATCTGCCGCTCACGATGGATGGAAATGACTAAGTACAATGGCCTCCTCAAGAAATCAATAAATCAAATAGTGTCCTTGGCACCACAAATTCGCCTCGAGCTGACCCAAGACACCAATCATAAAAAGGACAGCCTCCTTGGTTCCCTTCTCAATACTTGGTCTCGAATGAGACCATCAATTTTCATCATAAAATGGATGGGATTGTGCAAGGATCTGCTACGACTCTTAAAGAAGAACGAGCCCAATAAAAGGCAATCATCCCATCACTCTTTTCTGAATTCTGGCAAGCGGACAAGACTGTTAGCGAATATTGCACCTCTCTAGGCAATGTAATCATCAAATAAGGCTGAAGACTCCCATCCTAGGAGTCTTCCTTTACGCAGAGGCATAGGCCACAACATTTGGCCTTTCTGGATGATACAGAAAGGAGTCATATCATAGTCCTCAGCAACTCAAGCCATCTCCGCTGCTAAGTTCAAATCCTCTGGCCTAAAGATATACTGAGACTCCGATGAGCATTGAAGATCTCAGAAGCCACTCCATACAAATAATGATTGGCCACTAACTTAAGTAAAAATACCACAGCCGCCAACTCCAGATCATGAGAGTAGGGTTAGTTCTTCTCATGGCGACTTTCAATTGCCTAAGAAGCATAAGCAATCACTTTTCCCCTTTTTCATCAAACACCACACAAACCAATTCCTGAAGCATCACAATACAAGTAAAAGTCTATACCTCCTCAGGTCGAGTCAACACAGGAGCAGAAGTTAACAAGTCGATCTTTTAAAGCTCTCCTCACCACTCATCAGACATGAAAACCACATTCCCTGTCGAGTAAATCTAGTCAATGGGCTTGCAAAATAGTAGGAATGAGAAAATCTAAAACAAATCGTCGATATACGCCGACCAATCCCACAAAACTGGATTAATATCAATAAGTGGAAGTAGGTCGTGTCCAGCCTCTAACTACTCAATCTTGGCCGGATCTACCTATACCCTCCTTGGACACCACCTGTCCCAAGATGTCCAGAAGTAAGCCAGACATCTACCACTTTGGAGAACTGGCATATTTTTTCATACTTCTCTTTCTCTCAACCTATGAAGACAAGTCTTGTGTGTCGAACATGGTCCGCATAGTTTAGATGTAAAACCATAAGATGTCATCGAGTGAAAACAATCACAAAGGAATCAAGGTGTATGGTTGAAGATAGAAAAACACCCCATTCATAAACTCCATGAATGATGCAGGGGCATTAGTCAATCCGAAAGAAAAGCACATCACTAGAAAATCATAATGCCCATTCCGGTCCAAAAAAGCATTCTAGGGATATCTGATGGCCCTAAATTGCAACTGATGATACATGACTCAAACAATCTTACTTAGAGAAAAAAAAATGATGATCCTTGTGTAATTTGATCAAATAAGTCATCAATACGCGGAAGAGGATAATTATTCTTAACTGTTACTTGTTCAAATGTCTGTAATAAATACACATCCTCATTAGTCCCATCGATATTCTTCAAAAACATCAGGGGAACCCATAAGGTGATGTACACTGGGCAAAAAAAACCCTTACGCAATAATCAGAACTCGATCCTTTCCATTCTTTCAACTCTTTGGGGCCACATACGATATGGAAGGTATAGAAATAGCTTGCGGCCAGGCTCCAATAGCAATAGAAAAAATCGGTTTATCCCTATATGGAGGAAAACTGGAAGATCAGAAGGAAAATTACATTGGGAAACTCCTGAATGAACCACGGGAACAGAGTCCTGGGAAGTGGTTCACACTAGTATTCCAGAAAAAAGATGATGACTTGCTAGGATAAGAACCACTAACACTCTTCCACTCAAACCATAGGAAACACCAGGCATTGCTAAAGTCGCCAGTCTAGAATTACAAGCAAGGAAAAACCATGATGAAAGGAGAAGCAAATCCATACAAAAAATGATACAGTCAAAGTCCACCATCCCCAGAATGATTTCCAAGTGTTCATACCAGCCAAAGAACGAAGACAAGATCGATACAAAACTCGATCCACCACTAAGGCTTCCCACTGGTGTAAGACACACGAATAGGTCCATTCCATGCTATCACTTATTCATGATCAAATTTAGCAACAAAATACGTAGACACAAAGAGATGTACGAA
Source organism: Solanum habrochaites (assembly GCA_027704765.1). Taxonomy (NCBI): domain Eukaryota; kingdom Viridiplantae; phylum Streptophyta; class Magnoliopsida; order Solanales; family Solanaceae; genus Solanum; species Solanum habrochaites. Next base: position 78,796 of record JAKWJA010000909.1, read on the forward strand.
CCTGGATTCAAACAACACAGATGTAGGTTCTATGGCATACTGGGATGATACCTGTAATCATGCATAAGAGGTCCTCCGCCTCACAGGTCTCTCTCCCGGGGAAAGCATAGTAGTGGCCGTCTTCCGTCCACGTCCATCCTGGGTTGGCCCCTGTCCACTCCCCACTAACTCCTTCTGACTGCAACACCACTACTAGAAACTCCTTCTCACCTCTACCGACTAAACTCTACCACGCTTCTACCCTGTGGGGTTTCTGGTGGCTAGTCGGGAATGAGATGAGGTTCGTGGCCACCACACCCCTTTTGTGAAGTAGACTCCGCATTATATGATCGGGAATTCTCCACAAGTAAACAAGATCTCTTAACCTGGAACTATTGTGTGGACCCTGAAACCCCACTATAATTTTCCGCCCCTATCTAGTCACTGCTGTGGAACCGTACGAGATCTGACCTGGGCCTATAAGAACCCTAGAAATGTCTTGTCCACCCGCAAATGTCTGCGTAGATTCCTGAATGGTCCCCGCTGTTGAAAAGCCACTCACTCTCTGTGGATCCCCTTTACCCGTCTCCAGATTGAAGGCACCAATGAACTGACCTACTATACTGGCCCCTTTTAGGGTCCCCAAAATGCCTCTCTCTCCATCAATGTCTGCCTCTTTTTGGCGGCTACAATTGGAGAACTGGAAAGAAGCTCCCCCTCCCTAGCTGCCACGAAACAAGCTGGACCTAAGAGAGAAAGTCCAACTCCCTCACATACCCTCGTGCAGATCCTCTCGGTCTCATTTTGGAAAATGGCCACGCATGCCTAGACAACTTTACAAAAACGCGCCTCATCCCCTGTAAATGAATAAACCATCTGTCTCACTCTCAAACCTCAACGACTGTCCTATTCTCATGCTCCATGGGCATAAAACGATCTTGGAATGTGCTCGAACACTGCTACCAAAAACTTGGAAGGAGACAAACTGGAAACATCCTGAATAAGGTTCCTCCACCATTCTCTTCGCGGGTCCCCACGAAGCTGGAAGTGTAGCCATATCTAACCCATGGTGAACTCAGCCTATCCAACCAACCTCTAGTCAACTCTCCACTCTCTCGCCAGGTAGTTTTGAAACTCATGAGCCTTCTTGCTTTTTCCCACCTTGAAACTGAGGAGGGTCCATCTTTTCGAAATATTCTCATATCTACGCTGCTCATCTCTGTCAGAACAACCACCAATGCAACCTTGCCCCCATGCTGTGCACAATCATTCTGAACCGCGGATCTACTGGTAGTTTTTGCCCCACTACTCCTGACTAGCTTGGAGCTTGTTGCTTGCTTTGGGTCTAAGAGCCCCCTTTCTAGTAGTATGAATTCAGTGGTGTGGTTGTCCGCACCACCCACCTTGGAAAAGCCCTCCTAGCACACTTTAATAACAAACCCTCAATAGTGTATTTTTTTTAAGCAAGGTGTGACTACATAATCTGAGGAACTGTTCCTCTTCTTCCCTTCCATCAATCTGATGTCGGTAAGAACCTCTCACGCACGACCTTTACTTTGTGCCTGCTCCAACGTCCACCCACCTTCTGCTTAGGTCCCCCGTACTACTTACTAGCACGACCTCTAAGCTCCGAGATCTACCCCTCACCACCCCTAGGTGGGTGGCCTCACAAACACTGCCCTCAGGAAGTGCCTCCTTCCCCTTCTACCACTAAGTAACATTTGTTTTCTAGTCCCTACGTCATGTGTCAAAGGAGTATACACACTCAGTAACTAACGAAGTAATTACTCAAGATGATAAAAGAATGAACAAAGGAAGTTTGCTAGTAATCTTTCTATCCTCTAAGATATAGTACAACCTAAGACGTCTCCGTCTGAATCCTTGAGACTCTACATAGACCGCTTGTTACACGTGGAGACCTTAATGAACCTGGGGCTCTGAGAACCCATTTGTCACACCCAAAAATAGGTGTGCTGCACTCCGTCCTAATCCCCACCAAGCAAGTCATCCTAAACCCATATCTAAAAACAGTGCGAAAGTAAATGCATCCCACAACAATTTTCATATTTTAAAACCATGTCCTATTAATCCATCCCCAAATCAGGTTGTCAATTCACAAGCCCTCTAATGGAATATTCGGATTGAATAAAAAGAATTCTAAATGATTGGTCTTTCAACACAAAAAACAAGTCTTAAATAAACTGGAGTAGGACAGTTCGCTGAGAATGAACAAGCAGCTAACCAACCATCACAATCCTCCACAAGAATGGCCTCGGAAACGAAGAGATGGAAGATTATCACAAAAATCCCAAGGCTCTCACCCCCTAAACAAAATGTGAATCAAGGGGTGAGTACCAAACCACGCGGTACCACAGAAACCTCTAACAGTTAAGTGAACAAAATACGGTACTTCTTACACCTACTACACAACCTCCACCTACAGTCTAATAACCGTTTCCGTTTTTACCAAACACACAACAATCAATTACCCATGGCTCTAATCGGTTTTACTAACATTCCCAATAACCCTCAATTTAACCAGTCACAAAAGCTTCACAGAGTAAACACTCACAATATCAGCAACACATAGTTCAATTCATCAATCTAAATGGTGCAATGCCATGAGATTCAATGCAATATATTAATGCCATGTCTTTCCCTACCGATCACCCCCTTGTCTCTCTTCGTCTCGTCTATAAACTTATGGGGGACTATCCTGTCCCTGCATCTGTCGCGGCATACAAATAACCCTCGATATAGTAAACCTCGCGTGCGCGATAACTTCCCTCAAATATAGATCCATCGCGGTGGCTCGATATAACCCTCAAAATTATACCTCCTTTTTTAATTAAAAACCACCATCATGTTCTCAGATACAATGCAATTGACATGAATGCTCAAATGACAAAATGAGGAGATAAACCCTCTTTGATACCAAAACACATTTTCCATAATCCAACACAAACAAATAGCAACAGTCTCCAAATCATTCTCAACCCAACGCAAGGAAATACAACATACAAAAAACACGAATTTCATACGCTCACGAGAGTTTATGAATCTCTCTTCCTTACTACTATTAACTACTAAATAATCACCTCTTGTTACTTGAGCTTCCCTTTATAAGCATTTTTCGTAATTCTTGATGCCACTAACATTTCAACTTTTATTTTTCCAAGTTTTCCAAGTCCTAAGGGTTAGTTCCCTCCTTTTTTTTTTCTTCAATACCAACTCGATAATCACCCAACAATTAATTATCTATCTTAAATATAACAAACTTAAATATAATATTCTCATAATAGTAAAGGATATTCTATAAATTTACTCTCCAAACTTCATCTAGTCAAAGGTTTAATCATAGAAGAGTCACTAATCGCTTATACATTCTCAACTTCCACAAAATACCCAAATTTTAATATATATTTCCTTTCCAATCACTTCCAACAACCCAATGAATAAATTTTATTTTTTTTAATGTGGAACCATAAGAAAAGAAAAAATAAATAAAAGAAAAGAAAATTTAAAGTTGATGATTTTAACAATTGGAAAAAAAGAATAAAAAAAAAAATGCGATTTTATAATCTGCATCAAATTTGTCCACCCAACAAATATTAAGATCATATTTTTGGCATCATTGCCAATGATTAGGGTTATTTATAATTATTTTAATATATTTTTTTTTGTTTAACAAACCATCAAAAATAATTATTATAATTAAATTTTCAGTTGGCTAATTCTTCTTTCTTCCCTACCATTTCTTTTTCTTCCTACCATTTTCAATCTATATATAAACTTATGTGTGGCACAAAAACAACTAATGAAATTGATGCAGGGGGAAGAATACAATGGAGCAGTTCGTTGGTAGCCGCAATGATGCCGAAAACCCTTCGCCCCCTTTTTTTCTTTTCTTTTCCTATTTTTTTTTTGAATTTTTTAATTTTAAACTAAGTTATAAAGTTTTTTTTTACCCCCATATTGATTAAATATAGGCACCTAAAGAGGTATAGGGTCCCTTAAATAAAATATCACTTTATCCCATAAACTATCGATTAATTAACTCAAGTTAAGAAACTATTTCCAAATTTACAAAAATTTACCCTTCCTGGTCATTCCATTTTTTTAATTATGACTTTTTTATTTAAATATTTAAAAATCCTAGTTCTTTATCCTCTATATTTAATTGTTTTTACTTATGCTATCCATTTTAATTCCTATGTTATTTTTTCATTTCCTTGATATATTTTAAATTTTATTATCCATTGGTATACCTACAATTATTATTTCTTGTTTGTGTTTTTGTTTTCTTTCCTTCCTTTTCCTTCAAATTTGATTAATACTTGTTGGTAATTCTGAACATGATTGGTTTTCCCTTAGTTATTACTTTACTGTCCATTACTCAACCGCTCCTTGCATTATAGTTTTCTTTTCCTTTTTTCCTGTATTTATCAGTAATTTAAATATTTTCCTTTGCTTCCATTATTCCTAATTTTATGATATGAATGTGTTTTTTTTATTTCTTCTTCTTTAATTTTTGTTGACCAATTAATATTTATTCTTTTTTGGAATTATTTGAAGTACTACTCATTTTTTTTTTTTGAGTTTTGTGGTATATCATTATTATGTATTATTTATGTGATGTTTCTATCTTTATTGTAACTACCTCTACTCTTTCTTCTCTATCAATTTCATATAACTATATTCCATCGATTTACTCTATAATCGTTACTAATTTTTCAAAGAAGGATTTTTTTATTTAATTTATTTATTTTATTCTTTTGCCTGTTTAGTTTATGTTTTGGTTTTGTTTACAACATATAAATTTCCTTACTCTACCTTGTAATATATTACTTCCAGGTTGTATTCTAAAGTCCCTGCATTTGAAATATAATACTAATGATTTATCTATATTTCCCTTCATTAATGCTACGAATATTTAGCACTTATTTATAAATTTGTAAATTTTTTTGGTATATTATTACCTTTTACTTTTACTGCACTTATTTACTTTTTTCTATCGGTTGTTTTATAATTTTTTTTAATCTTCTAATATATATATATATAGGTGTATCAATTCCTTCTATAAAACATGCTTTTTAATCAATTTCAGTTCTCCTAAATGTATATATTTATTGGCTTTTTTTGTTGCATAGTTAGTATTGTATTTCTTTTATTATTTATTCTGTTATTTATATTGATAATTTAGCTTTTTATTTGGATAACTTTACAATTCCCATGATAATTTTTTTTCTTGGCTTACTACATAATATTCTTCTTTTTGTCTTTTTAATTCCATAATTTTTATTTTTGTACTTGTCATATTTTTTTCTACACATAGATCTAATTCTTTTCTTTTATTTGTTTTCAAATATCTATTTGTATCAAATATTATTTTTTTGTTCTACTAGGATTCTTCACTTGAACATTCTTCTTTTTTATTATGTTATATCTACTACTTCAGTCATTTTTTCATATTATAAAATTCATTATCTGATTCTACTGTCTATGTCAATTATCTACTTCATTATGATATTCATATAAACTATCTCACTTTCCTATATCTAATCGCATATTTCATATTTGGTGTATATTTTTTATTTTCCAAATAATTATTTTCTGATATTGTTTTTTCCTCTTTAGATTAATTAGATAATTTTACACTTTAGAACAATATTAGCGACATGTACTAATTTTTCCACAATTATGCCAATTACACATTCCGTCAATTTTTTTCTTTGTTTTTGGTCTAATGGTCTTTTTTTAGTTTCATATAATTTTTTACTAATCTCTCTTCCTTGGTTTTTTTATTGTATATGTTGTCTAATCTTTTATAATTTTTATTTTCTTATTAAACTTCTTTTTTTATCATATCTATCTATACAACCAATTGGGTGCCGATTTTATTTTGTTTGGCAAAACATGCTATGTTTTTACATACTTTTTTCTATTTTCATATCTTTTTAAATGTTTTTCACATAGTTTCTGTAACCATCGTTCAAGAATTTCATTCTAGCTCCTAAAGTATCTTGTTTAATCTGCTTCCATTCCAACTTTTTATATATTGTTTGAACAAAATGTTTCTGTAATTTTTGGTAAATATATTGTTTTATTTCCCTTACTTTCTCTATTATATGTTCCTTATATAATATTTTCTAATGCACATGCAATATTCACCTATATAGCACATTTACATAGTGCCACTTTTTTTGATTTTTTGCCCTTAAGTTCATCTATAACCTTTTATTTTTTGTTCTTCTACTTTTCTTACTGTTGTCCATATACTACTAAATTTTCATTTCTTATAGTTATTTTAATATTTATTTTAGTATTTCCATAGATGTTGTAGTTTTTTGTTTTCTCCATTAAATTTTTTATATTTCCCTTAAATTCTTCATAACTTTCTTTTCTTTCTTCTTCCTTTTAATGTTGGTAACCATAGTTTTTACTGTTCCTATAAGTGGTGTTTGGTTTTCTATATATCCTTGGTGTTTTCTAATCTTCCTATTTTGTTATCTATTAAATTGTTTTTGATATATATCCCAATCCATAATTTGAATTGTTTTTATTTATAATTGCCACATCCAGTCTAAACTAAATGATTGTTTTGTTAGTTGTTGTTTAGATGTCCAATTTATTTTAATCTTTTTAATCCCATAATTTTTTTTCCCCTATCTAAATTTTTCATACCTTACTTAATAAATATGTTGGATTTAGTATTTTGGAATTTTTTTACTCCTGATTGTACTAGTTTTTCATTCATGTTCTATATCTCCGTATCTATTTCTACCTACTACATTTTTTGTAATTATTTATATGTTCCTAAAAGTTTTCTGTATAGTTTCACTTATCTATTATGTTTTTTTTGTTCTTCTAAAATCATCGTTGATATAATCCATTCTTACTTCTAGAAGATTCGTTTTAGATTTATTTTTTTATTACTTTTCTTAAATTTTACTGTTCTTCTAAATCAATCGTTTTTGGATATTTCCTTAACTTTTGGCATATTAGTTAGATTATCTTGATTACTTTCTTCTAATTATATCTTCCTAATTGCAATATTGCTTAAATCTGTTTTATCTCATTTGCTAAGTTTTTTCTTTTTTTTTCTTTTGTTTTTCTTTTATACATTTTTTTTTTCAAAACATTGTTAATTTTTTTTCTAATTCTAAAATTTCTGTTTATTTTTTACCGGTCTGTCTATTTGTTGTACTTTTTTCGCTGAATATTTTATTTTTTCAATTTCCCATTTTTTTTATCTATTCTATTTCTTTCGGGAGGGCGGCGCTCAACCATCCACTCTCAAGATTTTCTTTTGCTATCCTTACCATGCAGTTAAACTACTTCTAATTTTAACCATTTCTTGTTTCTATTTCTAACATAACTTAATTGTCACCTATTTTCTTAATATATTTTTTTTCTAGATTAGAAATATTTATCCTATTTTTAAATCCCTTCATAGTTTTCAAAATATTTTTTGGTCTTATGCATTTCTTCCTTATTCATTTAATAAATGAGGTTTTTTTAATTTATATTCTAAGATTATTTATTTGTAATTCTAGATATAAAATAGTTATTTCTTTGTGCCTATTATAGATTTTCACAATTCCCCTGCAAATATATTAACTTTTTAGTCCCCTATTTTGTTTTTATATCTAATTCTTTATTTACTTTTTGCCTAATTAATTTTATTAAGGTCTTGTTTATATCCGTTATTCACATCGTATTTTTAAATATTTTAAATATTTTTTTTTCAATTTAGAAATAAATCCTATCATTTTTTCTAAGTTTTTTATTATAAGAAGTTGTAGTAAATTAGTTTTTTATCTACACACCATTCCGCGAAATAGCAACATGTTTTTTTTCAACTCCTGTGCCTAATCTCTAAGAACCTTCGTTTTTTTTTTTTGAGCAAAGTCCAACCATAAGAACTGCAACACATTTCCATCCAGCATCGTTTTGTCTTTCCAATTAATATATAGTTTTGAAAATTGATCACCACAGCACAACAATCTAACAAAATTCTTTTCCAATGTGGGGCTTTCCAGTCCATCTCTATTAAGCAGTTGCAAATTCCAATGATAGTGCCGCCATCTCATATTCATGACAGAGATGTTTTCCCATAAAACCCAAGGAACAGCAGTATTTTCTTTCCGTTTCTTTATTTTTTTTTTCTCTTCCAAAGTTGTTTTCGGCCAAGATTTTGAAGTCTTTTAGCTTCCTTTTCGTCTGAAGTTAGACCCTCTTGCGAACATCTCAGTTGTTCAAAAACTTCTTCAATGGGGATTTTCTCCAGATCAACATTATTATTTGTTTATCTCTTTGAGGATTATAGATTTTGTTATCTCCGTAAACCAGCAGCAACAAGTCAAATATTAAATAGAAAAGGATTGTTAATCGATTAACTAGACTACAAATATCTAAATAATTTTTTTAAAATAATCACATATTCAATTTCAGACAGTAATTTGAAATTTCAGACATAAAAACCCTAAACTAATAAATTACTCCTAAACACAATACAAAAATTCAATTAATTGACTATTTTTAGTACTAGATGATTAGAAGAGACTTAAAAGGAATTTTAGTTGTACCAAATTTGTACTTAGGCATGAGAAAATTGGTTTTTAACTTAAGTCCTTCGATCTTCATTTCCTGATAATCCCATTTTGTTATCAACACCACTCATTCCCTTACCTTCTACTATTCCTAATTTTTTTGAAGAAGAGAATTAACTCATCTCTTTCAATTTTTAGCTCTTCTATTCAGTCTTAAACTTCCTCTCTTTTTATCTACAACACTAACAACTTTTATCTACCACAAAACATACGCTTCTACCCTTCGCTTTGATTTTTTTTTTAGAAAGAATCCGTGTGCTTTTTTCAATATGAACGAACCTTCTGCGTTGTGGTTCTAACTCTCCCGAGTTGGGTTCTAAGCCCAATATGTTTTCCAGTTGCCCAAATAAAAAGTTTTTTAATAATGTTTTTATTAATTTTCCTTTTGGCCAAATAATGGAGTTGAGTTGAAAATGTTGGAGGGAAGTAAAATAATGTAAGTAAAAAACTGTTTAGCCACACTTCTAAAGTGTTGTGGTCACGACCCCAAATCAGGGACGCTCGACTGGCCAACCCCACTTTACCCTCCTAATGTGAGCGAGAAAAGGCGAACCACCATCTCCTTAACACTTCCAAGATATAACAACAGAAAATCAAATGCGAGAAACTTAAATTTCATTAATAAACCAATTCAATACTAATGATTATATCCCCCAAAATCTGGAGTCAATCATCAACAAGAACTCTATCTCTAATTACCAACTAGAGTATTCTAGAACAAAATACTAAAAAACTAGTGCAATGCCGTAAGTTCAAGGCATCAAGACCTTGAAGAAGAAGACCCAGTCCAATGCTAGAAAGAAGCATTAGCCTCAAGCTCACCCTGAATTTCCGAATGGAAGTGGAAAGACTGGCTTAGATCTGCTGTTGAGTTGAAGTTGACATAAACTTTTGCCGCTGCATTAAACCACAAATAACAAACAAAGAGGAAAAACATGAAAGTGGGGGTCAGTACAACCACCACGTATGAGTAGATTCATCGGCCCAACTTCAAAAATATGGAACAGTATATATCAATAATAAATAAATCAAGTACAAACTCAACATGTTAAAGCAATAACCAACATAAATTCATCAATAACTACAACCGAGTTTTTCACACATTAGTGACTCCGGCCCCAATACCATTTTAACGTTACTTTGGGAATTACGTTTTCAGTGTTAGATTGAGTATATTTCCATATCTTTCAAGATTCATTATCTTTCCTTCTCTTGTGCGTACGTACGTGACAAACTCCGATCCCTCTATTTCTATCTACTCCTATCCTGGTGACGGAACGTTGCAACTCTCCGATCCCGCATATTCTATCCTGGTTACCCCGATATTCTCATCTAATTCCTATCCTGGTACCAGTAAGGAACTGGCCCCAAACCCGAATCCCTATTCTATCCCGGTGTTCGGAACGTTGGACACTCTCCGATCCTCATATTCTTATCCTGGTACCGAACTTGTGCAACCCGATCCATATCTATCCTGGTGTCGAACGTGACCCCTCCGATCCCATAATTCTAAATCCTGGCCGAACTTGGCAAATGGCACCCGATCCAATTCTATCCATTCTATCTGGTGTCCGGAACGTGACACTTTTCCAATCCTCATATTCTATCCTGTACCGAACAAGCACCTAGCCCATCTGATACTAGGGCGGTGACTCCTCACACAGACCGAGGAGGTGGATAGAGAGGGGGAGGAAGGGGAGCATGAACAAGGGCAGAATGAGGAAAGCCACCCAACCTACCCCAGAGATGGATCAAACCAGGTACTTGCTTATCTTAGGGGTTATCCGATACGGGTCAGGTACCTCCAGTGGTTTCTGCCACCAACACCTCCGTTAAGGGTACGACCTGCGGCTACTATGCTCCCCGCATGGATGCATCATTGGGAATAGGACACATTCCACGTCTGATACTGGCCTATTATGACAAATGATCAGCATGAAACTTTTCAGTAAGTTCTTGAAAGTGAAACCTTCCGTCTTTAAGGGTGCAGGAATCAGAGGATGCCTACGATTTCTGGTTGAGTTGTCATTGAGCAACTTACACAAGTGGGTATAGTAGACGTTTGGCGTTGAGTTCGTGAGTACAGTTTCAAGGGAAACGCCAAATGGGTGGCGGTCACATGTTGAGTGTCAACCAACAGAGCAACACCTATGACTTGGGACTCATCTCTAACTCTGTTTTTGGAGAAGTAATCCAATGACTTGAGAGATAGAAAAAGGGACGATATTGAGTCTAGAGCAAGGGGGGATGACAGTTAACGCGATGAGGTAACTTCGAGCATATCCAGAACGACACCCAACTTTGTTTCAGCCCACAAGAAGGATTCGCGTTTGTGGAAGGTTGAGGTCAAGTGCGGATTTCGGCCTACAGGTAGCGGCTACGGCAAAATCCTTCCAAGACGGTGTAACTTGTGATAGAGGTGGAAGGAGTGAAGCCAGCGACTCACCACGACGTCGACATCGAAAAGGTTTCAAGGGGGAGGGGTTTAATGGTTCCCACTCTAGAGGACAGAGCTCTGGAGGTTACTCAAGTCGACCAATTCAGTCTCCATACAGACTTTAGTTGGGGGTCCACCTCAGAACGGTCAAACAACTACTACGAGAGGACCTATGGCATGAACCCCGAGAGTTGTTATGGATGTGGGGAGGTTGAACAATCAAGAGGTATTGTCCAAACCAGAGTTACAGAACCCCACTAGCTAGAGGTAGAGGTGGTCATGGTAGAGCGCCGCTTTGCTGGAGGACGTGGTGTCGAGGTAATGGTGGTCATCACAACGGCAGAGGTGATGGGCAAAATGGAGCCACTACTACGCAACATGGTAGGGGCAATGGACAGACAAAAGATAGGGCCATTGTTACGCTTCTCCCGGGAGATATGAAGCGGAGGCGTCTGCGCTGTTATCACAGTAAGCTGTTGGTTGTGATGCAATGGAATCTGTATTAAGTTGACCTGGCTGGTCCCACGTGTGCATAAACAATTTGTTATCTTCATTCATTGCTAATGGTCGAAAATTGCATTGTGAATACTTGACTGCCTAATTCGTGTTTTTCTACACCGGTGGGTGAGTCTGTGGTAGTTGAAAAGGTACATAGGTCTTGTTGGTGAACTTTTGGGGGGAGCCAACACGTTGTAGATTTGGTGATTTTAGAAATGGGTGATTTGTGTAATTCTGGGTATGACGGGCTGTCTCCAAATTTTGCGATCTGGATGTAATGCAAAACTGTGACATGGCCAGCCTGGGACAGATCCGTTAGTGTGGAGGGTGATACACTTCCAATTCGGTGCGTATCATTCTCATTTCTTAGTGCCCTAAGAAAATGGTTAGTGAAAGGGTGTTTCTTTAGCCTTTCTTGGCCATTCTCAGGAGACACTACCCAAGTACTTCGATTGAGGCGGTTTCGGTAGTCCGCGAGGTTTTTGGAGGGTTCCCTGCAGAATTCGTGGTATGCCACAGATAGGGATATTGATTCGGGATCGATCTTGAACCGGGCACACGCCCCTTTTCTATACCCCCGTATAGAATGGTCCCGCCGGAGTAAGAGAGTTAAAGGCCTCAACTTTACAGAGTTGTTTGGCAGTGCTTCATTAGACCAAGTGATCTCCTTTAGGGTGCTCAGGTTTGGTTTGTGAAGAAGAAGGGGGCATTTGGGGGAAGTTTTTCGGATTGTGATAGACTACCGGCAGTGGAACCAGGTGGACTATAAAGAACAAGTATCCTCTTTCCTCGTATTGAGATTGTTCGATCAGTTACACGGTGCTTGTGTCTTCTCTAAGATTGATTGAGATCCGGTTATATCAATTGAAAAATACGAGCAAACGGATGTTCCAAAGATGCCTTTTTCTAGAAACAGGTATGGGCAACGAATTTGTCGGGATTATTTTGGTCTTACGAACGCCCCTGCTGCGTTCATGAGTTTGATGAACGGGGGGATTTTTTTTAAGCCCCATATTTAGATCTCTTGTGATCGTATTTATTGATGATATACTGATATACTCCAAGAGTAGAAGGGAACATGAGGAGCCATTGAGAATGGTATGGAAACGTGAAGGAGAAAAAACTTATGCCAAGTTCTCTAGTGCGAATTTGGCTAGATTGCAGTGCCTTCTTGGGGCACGTGGTTTCTAAGGATGGGCGTATGGGGATCCCTCTAAGATCGAAGTAGTGAAAATTGGGTAAAGACTACTAATGTGTCAGAATACGGAGTTTGTGGGGTTAGTGTACTACGCCGCTTTGTCAAAGGATTCTCTCTATTGATTCCAAATTGACGAACTTGACTAAGAAGAAATGTTCCCATTTGTAGGTCAGATATGTGAGGAAAGCTTCAGAAAGCTTAAGAATTTGTTGACTACCGCACCTATTACTCACCTTGCGGTAGAGGGTAAGGAAACTTCTTGGTTACTGTGAGGCATCCTATCGGGTCTGGGTGCAGTGCTAATGCCAGAGAAGAACGTGTTGCTTTAGGCCTCAAGGACAATAAAGTGCATTGGGAACGTAAATATCCAACTCATGAATTGGATGGCCTCGATAGTGTTTTTGCATGAAGCAATGGGAGACACTATGTATTATGGGGTAGAAAAAAAAAAAACAAAAAAATGGGTGAGGTCTAACGGATCATCGTAGCCTACAGTATGTCTTCACTCAGAGAGATTTGAATTTGAGATAGAGGAGATGGAGGGAACTACTGAAGGACATACGGACATCACTATTTTGTTCATCCGGGGAAGGCGAATGTGGTGGCAATGCATTGAAGTTAGAAAGGCGGGAGGAAGATGGGAAGTCCTGCTCATTTGCAAGCCTCTAGATGCCCATTGGCCACTAGAGAGGTTCAGACTCTGGCTAAAGACTTGATGAGGGTGGAAAAAATGCGAAGGGAGGAGTGTTGGCTAGTGTGGAAGTCCAAGATCTCCTTTCTTGACAAGATTTAAAGGAAAAAAGTTTGATGATGAGAAACTAACCCACGCCGCGAATCCGAATAAAGTGTTGCGCGGAGAGGCTAAAGAAGCAACAACGGAGGAAGGGTGTTGAGGATTAAGGAAGGGTAGTGACCCCGCATTGATGAGTTGATCACACTATTTGGCAGAAGCTCATTAGTCAAGGATTTCTATACATCCGGTGCAAACCAAGATGTACGCGACCTAAAACAAACAACACTTTTATGGTGGAGTAGAATGAAGCGCAATTTGTTGACGTATTGCCAAGTTGTCCACACTGTCAACAAGTGAAATATGAACACCAACGGGCCCGGAGGAAAACTTAAAAGAATGCCATCCTGAATGGAAGTGGGCGAGAGAATTGCACAATGGGACTTTGTGGTTGTCTCCAAAGACCACTAGGGCCGTTGATTCATTTGGGTAATTGTGGGACAGTTGGAACTAAAGTCTGCTCAGTTCATTCCGGGCAAGGTGACTTACAAATGCCGAGAAGTAGACCAAACTTTAAATTCAGAAGTTGTTCGATGCATGTGAGTTCCACTACCATCATATCAGATAGAGGTACGCAGTTTAATTCATAAGTTTTGGAAAACATTGCATGCCAGAATTGGGTATAGGTGGACTTAGTACCGCCGTTCATCCTCAGGACGATGGGCAGTCTGAGCGAACGATTCACGTGTGGGAGGATATTCTTCGCGCATGCGTGATAGAGTTTGGGGGCCATTGGGATAGATTTTACCTTTGGCAGAGTTTTCGTAAATAATAGCGATCACTCAGTATTGATATGGCTCCATTGAAGCAGTGTATGGGAGGAGGTGTAGATCTCCATGGTTGGTTGATGCATTCGAGGTTACAACCTGGGGTTACCGATCTCTTGAGGGATTCGTTAGAAAGGTGAAGGGCATTCAAGAAAAGTTCTAGCGGCGACAAAGTAGACAAAAGGAGTTTGCCCAGACCGGAAGGTTAGAGACTTGGAGTTCATGGAAGGGTGACAGTCGTGTTGAAGGTGTCACCATGAAAGGTGATGCGGTTGGCAAAAGAGGGGGTGGTAAGCTAAGTCCAAGTATATTGGACCATTTGAGGTAAGTAAAAGCGAATAGGGGAAGGTGCTATGAATTAGACGTGCCCCCAGGGCTGTCCGGGAGTGCATCCGGTATTTATGTGTCATGGTGAAAAGGTTCCCATGGGATGAAATTACATTATCGTTGGGTTCAGTTTGCTTGATGAGAACTTGTCTTATGAGGAGGCGCCTTTGCCATTTTAGATAGAGAAATTTCGAAAGTGAGGTCAAGGAGGATCGCATCTATCAAGGTCAATGAAGAATACGACCCGTTTGAAGTAAAGCCACTTGGAGAAGGAGGCAGATATGCGAGAAAGATACCCACATCTGTTTACAGATACAGTAATTCCGTTCGCCCTGTTTTCCTTCTGGTGATCGTTCGGGGGACGAACGATGGGATAAATTGGTATCTATTGTAACGACCTTTGAGTCGTTTGGAGCAAACAGATTTTATTCTGGAAAAAATGGAAGAGGTGAAGGAGCCACGACGGACCGTCACAGGCACGCGGACCGTCGTGGAGTGCTTTCCAAAAACACTAGAAAATCGAAATAGGGTACTGAAAATGACTTCTCTGAACGTCGTGAGCGAGTGGCAGGGACCGTCGCAGGCGCGACGGCCCGTCACAGGCCATCCACTGAGATGACTCTCTGTGGCACGCGACGGAAAGAAGACGGAACGTCGCAGGTGCGCCGGCCGTCACGGGTACGCACTCCCAGTTCGGGTCGGATTTTTTACACGTTTTAAAGGACGTTTTTGACTATTGCCTACTGTAATTAGAAGTGAGGGTTAATGTTAATAAATTAATTACTTGGGGGTAAAAGAGGTACACTTAGTTAATTAGTGTTATTATGCCACGTTAATCTATTATATATTAATTAGGGTAAACGAAAGAGGGTTTGAATAAAACACAACAAAAAGAAAAGAACAGAAAGGAGGAGAAGACGGAACGAGTAGGAGAGAGAAACGAAGGAGGCATAAGCAAGGATTTTGAGAAGATAGCGTGTTGATTCACTTTCTTCGGTGGAGGTAGGTGATGGTTTCTCTTACGATATTCGTAGTAAACTCTTAATAGTGAATGATATGTATTGTTAGTATTGTAAATCCCTCTATAGCTTAATTGTATGCTTGCATGATTATGACTAGGAAATTGTGATGAATTAAAAGCATGATGAAGTTATTGATCCAAATCTTGAAAGAAACCCGAATTCACTGATATATTATATCATGAGAAGAGGGAGCCTTAGTATGAAGAAGGCTTGATTATTATATTAATGAGAATGATTTGCCTTAGTATGAAAGAAGGCTGATAAATTAATAATGAGAATGAAGATGCATAGTGTAAAAGAAGGCTTGAGGAATTAGGGGATCGGGTGCACGTTACGGTACCAGGATAGAATGAAATAGAGGATCGGGTTCCAAGTGACCGGTAC